>OW240918.1:155802607-155829586 GCA_933207985.1 Pelobates cultripes
CCTCCTTTGGCCTCAATTGACACCAGCAGGGCTCTAAACAGACAACACATCTGCTCCATTGGTCCGTGTCATGTCTCAGAAGCCCTATCACAAAATGTTTTTCAATTTAATTAGCTTTAACTGATAAACTCCACTGGCCACAATCCCATATTTTTTATTAACTTTGTTTATAATGGACCTGTGCATTTGGTTTCAAAGCAATGGCAATTCATTGAAATTTCTGGTTATTGGAGGATTCACAAAATTCCAAGCACAATATGGAAGTATCAAGAAAAAAAAAAAACAGACAATGGACGAGCCATTTGTGTTTGATTTGTGACTCTGAGTTCAATCTGTTGCTCAAACATTAAAAGTTGATTGAATTGGAGGGGACAGCAACTAAATGTTGGTTTTATTCACAGATCAAGTGAGGCATCGAAAAAAGGAGGAGCAGGAAAGAAAACCGCTTGATATGGAGAGTTTGGTGGTGCTCAGGCATTGGCTTGCATGCTGGCCTGGGTTTGGGAAGCGAAGGTGTTGGTGTGCTGACCTGCTGATCCTCACGGTCTGGGCGATCCTCTGATGCACTCAGGAGGCGGTGGAAGCGCCATTAAGTTGCATATAGATAAATTAGCCCATATAGTCAGGACTACCACTTAAGAAAAACTACCAGTCATACCCATTCAAATAATACAAACTCAGGCACCACAACTACAGCATCCCAGAGTAATAAAACATTGAAGATTTCATATTTTTACTCTAACTCCCTCAAATACAAACACAGAGAAATAAAAAAAGTGAGCACCAGCCTATCAGGGGATTTTAATATCTGAGATAAATTAAAACCACAGAGACCAGATCTCATTTTAAAAAGACGATTTACCATTTGTAACCTATGATATATTGTTTCATATTTCCTTGATATGAAATCTGATTAACTATTGCACATCAAGTTGGAGGACCTGACTGACGCCATTCTCTGGCAATGCAAGTTTTTATAATCAGCAAAATATTAACTGCTAGGCATTTACTATATGTATTCAGCTTAGGTAACTCTAAATTAAATAGCAATGTATGCAGTTTGAAAGAAAACCCTAAATGAAAGATATCTGTAAATAATTTTGTAACTTTATCTTTAATATGCTGCAGCTTAAGTGTAAGCTCTCCTGTATTCACAACGGCGGTCCGCTGATCTGTTGCGGCTCCCACGCTGTCAGAGGCTCCAGTCAGCCTCTTGAACGCCGGACGCTGAGCGCCCGTCACCTTTTTATGACAAGACGCATGCGTGCCTAATCAATATAGCTCATCACACTCACACTATTTGGGGGGCGTGGCTATGCTAACCATTCCCCCAAACATCTAAAAACTCGGTTTGCCCAAGGCACAGTGCCCTGTTGTGGTTCCTTGTGTCTCTAGTGTCCCCACAGTGCGTTCTTTTGTCCTTTTGTTATTAGACTCGGCTTGTTATCGACCACTCTGTTTTCTGGTTCCCCTGGCTCAGCTTTGTTTCTTATGATTGTGTTTCTGTCTTTCCCTTGACCTTGGCTTGTTTTGATGTTTCTTGTAGTTTTTTTTCTATATTCTGACCATTCTAAGGACTGGTTTAACCCCTTAAAGACACATGACATGTGTGACATGTCACGATTCCCTTTTATTCCAGAAGTTTGGTCCTTAAGGGGTTAAGGACATTCTATCTATCTCTGTTTCTACTGGTGGGTATTCACACTGCGTGTTGGGTTAATCGTTTCCGATAAATATGATAATGTGTGCCCTGAGCCTGATTGCATCTCCAGCCACAGCTGAGGGTTGATTTATCAAACTGACTAATACGTGAGGGAACAAAATACCATGATTGAGTAACTTATAGAATGTTTCATGTGAGCTAATAGAACAAACACTTTATTTTTTTAACCAAAGTCCATATCTCACTCCAATTCTTAGCTGAAAATACAATCCTAACATTTCTTTATAGAGGTAGTTATTGTAATATACTGATTATCAAGCATTACACCCTTTAATCTAGATATTAATTTGATATTATACTGTTTTATTCTAAAATAAAGAAATACTTTTTGGTTTAGGCTAAACTCTGTTTGGATCTCACTAAACGAAAATATACCCTCATTTGACTTGATATCCGAGTATTCCATTGCTAATCCATCTAGATAAAGTGATATCCTGCAACTAATATTTAAATACTTTGATTGGGGTAGGAGGAGTAAAATAATATTTAATGCCCACCTTTGCCCTGAATATTGCCCCGGTACTAACTATCTCTCAAGACTGGATTTCTTAAGTTTAATGATTTAATTAAAGAGGACCTTATCCAGAATAAATGAAATGGATTTTGATCTCCACACTGAGAACTCTTGCAGTAAAACCATCTTGTTAATCCAATTATTTTTAAGACCCCAGGCCAAAAATATGTCTAAACATTGTTGTGTCATTTAATAGACTTAAATGTGGGAAGCCCAAGCCTTTTTGAGTATGATTTATTTTAATTGTATTTGGTCTAACTCTGGGTTTCTTATATTTCCAAATAAAAGAGACTAATAATTTGGTTAATTTGATAATCTCCAAAACAACAAGTGGCATCATTCTGAACAAGAAAATAATCTTGGGAACTAAATAAACTTTAACCATGTTGAGCCTTCCGATCCATGAAACTACTATTTCTTCCATCGTATTAATCTGCTGATTCAGATCTTCAAGTAATACCTCATTGTTATCTGGCAGCTTGCATTTTAAATCAAACATTAGCCTCCTGCCTAAATTATCAATCCGATTTCTAATCTAGTTAAATTAGACCTTATTTTGTAGATTATGTTTTGAAGAGGTAACAGGCCAAATAACTTGAGTCTTAGGTAAATGTAACATTTAATTAGCATGGGGCTAAATTCTCTAATAGCTGAAATTACAGCAGGAATTGTCTCGGGGGAAGAAAGTGTGAACAAGATATCATCAGCATTTAGTGTAATTTTTTATACCGGTCTATTAAATTAAATGCCTTTTATCTCCTCTGCTTACCTTATCTTGCAGCTAAATGATCTAGAGAAAACATGTAAAGCAGAGGAGCCAAAGGACAACCATGCCTTGTACCGTTATGAATGATAAAGAAAGTAGAATTCAAAGTTGGACCAGTAACTATGGCACTAGGATTACTATAAAGAGCCAAAAACTATAACTAAATAAACCCTGGATCCTAAAATCTATCTAAAGTCTCAGATAACAAAGCTTAACTAACCCTAGTGGAAGCCTTCTCGACATCAAAGGCCTAGAAGAGAGTCAGAACATCTCTTTGATGTATCTCCAAAATCAGACCAATCACTTTGAGTATTCACTTCCCCCGATCTACCTGGAATGAAACCAAACTGATCTGGATGAACTGTCTGTAATTGTTTTTATCTTTTAGCCAAAATTTGAGAATATTTTGATATCTAGCTTTATAAGTAAACTTGGTCTATAATAATGTAATATAAGGCTAGGATCTTTCTCTGAATTGGGCATATAGAGGATTAAGCATCTCTTCTGGAATAACCCGACTTTCCCCCAGACAATTAAACATTCTGACCAGCAACAGAGAAATCGAGGGGTCCGTGATTGTATAAAATAAAATAAAAAATTGATTTAAAAAAATCCAACTTCTCTTTTGATATTCTTGGCAAGTTCAACCTTTGCTGAAAATGCTTTTGTAGACGACCTTGGGATCTCTCTCTATTTAAGATTATATAATGAGCAGTAATAACTGCTATAAAGCCTCAGCTATTTGTGAGGGATCCAGAAGTACCTTGTTATTAACTAAAAAGTCTCTATCCTATGTCTTTCATATCTTTGCTTAAATGTATTTGTGATAATTTTACTGTAGTACCATTTCAGTTTAGAATTGAAAATAATTTTATCAAGCTTATCGTCCATTTTAACCTTGCACTTATTTTGAATTGCATTTATTTCTTCAAACCAGTTTAGGATCGAATTTATTTAATCTTTCCAAACAAACTTTATATGTAAATCTGAGTGACATTTACCTTTCATTTCACCAAGATAGACATCGGTTTTAATCAGGTATCCTCTAATAGTCCATAGAGTAGGATCACAAACTTCTTTATTATTTATTTATAAAATATTTTACCAGGAAGACTACATTGAGATTTCCAAGTATGTCCTTTCAGGTATTATCATTAAAAGTGTTGTATTTCATTATCATTGTCATAGATGAAATATTGATCCTTGTTATATTCAGGGGAACCCAAATTGTATCAAGTGCACTTGGAGAAGCGTGAATCAGACACCAGACATGCGTTTTGGTTATCAAAATAAGCATCTGTCCTTTGTCAGTTGTGTTTTTATACATTAAAGAGTAAGTGCTTACGTTCAAATACTCATCGAACAGCAGTAGGAAGGGAATGAAAGGAGTACAGATAAGACATAGGGATGAACGTCATGTATATATAACATAAGTTCTGAGAAAGAGAAAGAACAGACTGATTTAGGAGAGACAGGTCAGGAGGGGGCTATCTGCTCCCGGAACTAGACATATATGGTCTTAAGTGTCATTTTAAGCATTTATTGAGTCCAAGTTAGCCAATTTTAATATAGGATATCTAATATGACACCTATAAGTTAGAACCTTGGAATCAAGGTACTTTACTTCGCACCATGACTTAGCCTGGCAGTCTCTTAGGTCAGATTATATTCTTTCAATCTCCAATCAGCCTCGCATTATAACAGGAAATATTTTTAAAAGATGCAGAAGACCGGAGCATGATCAGGCAAAGTATTATTCCCAATATATGAGGAATTGCATTTTTTCAAGCAAATAAATATTGCAAATATATAACGTCAATCCGTGAGTACGAGAGGTTTCTATTAGAGAAATGCTTGTAATCTTTTCAGATGGACATTGAGTTCTCTAGATATCATAAAGATGGTTCTTAACCATACAACTAGTGAGTATTGGAGCATAGACTTTAATTTTACTACCCTGTTTTTTACCCCTCGCTAACCTTTTATCTAAACTGACATCCAAAACATAGTTCATATCAGTGCCCGTGATGGAAAATCTCCCCGTTCTCTCAAATAGGAAGCTTAGAAATTAAACAGAGAAATAACACAGGGCATGAAAATTAGAAAGTGTGTAGATCATATCATTTAAATTGCAAATTTTCTAGAAATAATCAGTCATACCTCTTTTTTTCTTTGCTTCATAAATTGCAGGCACTTGGCAGAAAAATTACCCCCTATAATCCCAGTGAGTTTTCCATAATCAGCATGTCATTCATAATAGCCCTTTTCTGTGGGGAATTAGAGAAGAGTTGCTGATATTTCAAAAATATCCTAAAACTTCTAAATCCACAAAAAATGTACCCGCGCTGCTTTCCTTTACGTTGCTAAAGTTTAAATCATTTTAAGTTCGACATATAACACATTTTAACAATTTCTAGCCCCCAGGGAAAGAAGGTACCAAATATTTTCTTAAATCTATTTAAATATGTCCTTCATGCACCGTGACCATTAAATCGTCACCCTGCATATCCAAGGCCCACTATAAGTAATCACCAGTCTTTTCCTCTGCTTTTCCTTTACTAGAAAAAAAACTTTTATGCTATTATAAAAATGTATCTATACTCCATGTCTGGAACTTCATGTCTATAAATGTAAAATTAAAAAACACAGTGCAAACTTGGCAAACAAAAGCGTCAATTTAAAACCACAGATGGAATTTCAATCACAAAACAGTGAATAGCCGTGATCTCCCCAGCAGACTCTGAGATCTGCTGACATCTTTCAAAGGTCCTCGGGCCTCCTATCCTTTCAGCTTGCTCTGTTAGTGCCTAGTATCAAACCACTAGCGGGTGATGCAACACGTTTCGCTCCTCGAGGCCTCTTCCAGCCTACATATGTATATATAGCATTGTGATTCTAATAATATTGTGGATAGTCCAGCATTGCCCAGTGATAGCACTTTAAATGATTATATTGTATTAATATTTACAAAAAGATATGGAAGGGCTGCACCAAATAAGGGTAGATAGTCCAGTAAAGTATTCCTAGGGTGCCAATAGATGGTCTAGGATACTTGATAGAGTTCCTCTGTGGATGCGTCTGGTGTAGACCGTTCCGTATATGTAAATACAAGAGAGGTAGAGGCGACTAATGGTATAGTATGAAAGTTCAGGGTGTGATAGGTAACAAAAAGTAAAGAACTCACATTCAGGAGAGCTATGGCCAGCTCTGGTGTGGATTGCGTACAGCGGTATAATCCCCGCTTATGGGATATGTAGGGAGGGGTCTCCGTCAGCACCGTCTGGTAGTCCAGAGCTCGAAAAAGAAAGACAGAAAGCAACAATAGTGCTCTCAATTTTGATGTGGTTCAATGTGCAGATAAGAAGAGGTAAAAAACTCACATTTGAGGGAGCTATGGCCAGCTCTGGTGTGGATAGCGTACAGCGGTATAATCCCCGCTTATAGGATATGTAGCGGCGATACGTCCGTCAGCACCGTCTGGTGATCCAAGGCTCCAATATAGAAGAATAAAAAGCAGCAATAGTGCTCTCAATTGTGATAGGTTAAGAGAGTAGTAGAGAAAATAAAATAATACTCACAAAGATAGAGCAGAGGTACTGCTCTATGGATAGGCGCCGGTGGTATGATCCCCACCTAGGATTTCTTGGAGTACTGGAACTTTAAAATTGCCAATGGAAGTAAAAGTAACCAGGAAAGGTTAAAATGCCAGGAATAGGTAAAAACAAAAGTTGTTTAAAGTGCATAAAGAGTGCAATAAAAAGAGGATTGGTACAATAAAGTAGCCAAAAAACTTTTATTGATCTAAAATACACAGTAAAATACAGAATTAATAACCATAAACGCGTTTCACCATAAGTGGCTTCTTCAGAATGGGATAAAAGTAGTAACCTGGCAGGGGTTGTTTAAATAGGGCTATGTTAATTTGAAAATTGCGCCAAAAGTGTAATTGGCCAATCAGAGACAATTTTTAAAATCACTTTTCAAAATTAGGATTCAAGAGTATGGGAGTGATGTTATAAAGGTGATGAGTCCATTTAAATTATTTAAATGTGAAAACTAGAGTGAGAAAGTTGTTTTTAAAGAGAAAGAAAGGAAGAAAAAAAAAAAAAAGTTGTTTGATTAAAGTTAAAAAAAAAAATAAAAGTTTGATTAAAGTTCATTAAAAGAACAAAAAAAAAGGGTTTGATTAAAGTTCATTAAAAGAACAAAAAAAAAGGGTTTGATTAAAGTTCATTAAAAGAACAAAAAAAAAAGGGTTTGATTAAAGTTCATTAAAAGAACAAAAAAAAAATAGATGGTTTAAAGGTACAGAGATACAGAGATATATGTAAATGGAGTATGCATGAAAAGGGGGTAATATAATTCCAAACATAATGATTTAAATAGGGGTTATATTATACCCCAGAGTAATAATACAGATGTTAAATGAAAATAATAGATAAAATAAAAATAAAATTAAATAAAAGATTACACAGAATACAAGATACATAAATGGAAAGGCATAGATGAAAAAATAAAACTTAAAAGATTATTATTATTATGAGGGTTGGTTAGGTCCAGACATAAAGAATAAAAGCATGTAGATAAGGGTTGTATATAGGAATTGAAATAAAATTAAACAGGTCAAAATCAACATTTAAACCAGATGGGGTAAGAGTTTTGAGATTAAAAACCCATTCCATCTCAGCTTTACCTAATATGTTCTTAATGTTACCACCTCTCCATGGTATTATACATTTTTTTATGCCGATGCATTTAAGGTGTCTTATGTCGTTGTTATGTGTACAAAAGTGTTTGGAGACTGAGTGATTCAGGTAGCCTTTTTTGATATTTCTACAGTGTTCACTCAGTCTCACTTTAAGACTTCTTGTGGTCATCCCTACATACTGGAGACCACAAGGGCACTCCAACAAGTAGATGACATTTTTGGTATCGCAACTGATAAAATCTTTAATTTTATAGGTTTTGTTGGTGATATTAGATTTAAAACTGGTGGTTTTGGAAGGGACGGAGGGGTCTGTGTTTTTGCATACAATGCATCTTTTACATTTATAAAAGCCACTGGCATTGGGCATAAAAGAATTAAAAGTAGGTTTGGTTTCTTTTGTAAAATTGGTGGTTAAAATGGATTTGAAGTTTGGGGCACCTCTAAAGACAACATTAGGCTTGTCAGGTATAATATTTTTAAGTATTTCGTCTTCTTTTAAGAGGTGCCAATGTTTTTTGATAATTTTTTTTGACATGGCCACTTTTGTTATTAAAATTGAAAATAACAGGAAGGGGCATGGTGTTGGTGGTGGGTTGGGTATTGTAAGTTAGGAGGTCTGCTCTATCTTTTTTGGTGATGGTATTTATAATGGTGTTGAGGCGGGTTGGTGAGTAATTTTTCTCAATAAATTTTTCTTTTAGATAATTTGATTGTTTGTTAAAATCTTCTATTTGGGAGCAATTCCTTCTGAGACGAAGGAATTGGCTTTGAGGGGCACTTTCCAACCAAGGTTTGTAATGGCAGCTAGATCTTTCGATAGCTGTGTTGACGCAGACTTTTTTAAAAAAATGTTTTGGTGTGGATGGTGTTGTCTGTAATGAAGATGTTGAGGTCTAAAAAATTAATAGATTCCTTACTTGTTTCATGGGTTAGGGTAATGCCTCTATTGTTGATGTTGAGGTGGTGGATAAAAGAGTTAAAAAGAGCTTCTGTGCCATCCCAGATAAAAAACAAATCATCTATATATCTAAAATATGTTACAAGGTTCGTACACCAAGCGTGCCTTCCCCATATGGCCGTGGATTCCCAGTCGGCCATAAAGAGGTTGGCATAGCTTGGCGCGAACCTTGTACCCATCGCAGTGCCTTGTTTTTGTAGGTAAAAGGAGTCAAAAAACCAAAAATAGTTGTTGGTTAAAATGATATTAATACCTTCTAAAATAAAATCTATTTGGGCAGGGGGGATTCTGTTTTCTTTAGTTAAAATTTCTCTGATTGCCTGGCATCCTATATGGTGGGGTATAATAGTGTATAGGGATTGGACATCACAAGTAGCTAAAATGTAATTAGTTTGCCATTTGAATTTGTCTAAAAAACGTAGTAGTGACAGAGTCTTTTAGGTAAGAGCGCATTAATTTAACGGATGGTTGGAGGAGTATGTCAATGTATTCTGACAGATTGCAGAGTAGGGAATTTATCCCTGACACGATGGGTCTGCCAGGGGGGTTATTAATATTTTTATGTATCTTTGGTAAAAAGTATATGACAGGGAGTTTAGGGTATTTGATGTTAAGATAGTTGTATTCGTTTTTGGTTAGGATGCCAGAATCCAAGCCTTTTTGTAAAAAAGTGGATAGGGTGATTTGGATGGTAGGGGTGGGGTCAGAGGGTAGTTTGTTATATGTTTCTGTATCATGTAGTTGTCTATGTGCCTCATCTTGCTAGATAGGATAACGATCCCACCTCCTTTATCTGCCGGCTTTATGACAATATCTTTGTCTTCTTGTAGTTGTTTCAGTGTGTTGCGCTCGGCATGGGTGAGGTTCTGTGAGTCATGTTTGTTATATTTAATTTTTTCAAAGTCTTTTAACACAAGTTTTTCGAACATGATGAGGGGTGCAGATTTGCAGTAGGAAGGGTAAAATTTGGATTTTTCTTTCAACTGAGTGTTGATGTTATTGGGGTTATTGATACTAGGCATGGGGGGTGGAGAATTGGTTGTGGTGGGTAATTTGTCTTTAAAAAATCTCTTTAGTGTAGCTTTGCGAACAAATTTGTTGATGTCTAAAAAGGCTTCGAAAGATTTAAAAGGGTTAGTCGGTGCAAATTTCATACCTTTATTAAGGACGGATATTTGGGTGGCGGATAAGATTTTGTTGGACAGATTAAAAATACCGTTGTAGGAAGTGTTTGAAGGGTTTACGGTCTGTCTAGCCTTTCTCTTTTGTGCTCTTCCGCCGCTGCGTTTACCTCTGGGCTTAAAATTCTTTTTTTTGTTCGTGGAGGGTAAGGTGTATTGGCTGTTAAATTTGGGTGGGTGCGAATCTCTAAAAAATGATCTTCGTTTTCTATTTCTGAGTCAAGTGACAGTAATTGGAAACGATTTGGGTGATTGGGAATATTAGGTGATTGGGTGAAATTGGAATATTGTTGGTAACTATTTGCGTATTGGGGTCTTTGGGGTTTGGGTGAGTGTTCAGGTACATTGTAATAGTGGGGTGATCGTGGTGGTTTATTTGAAGTTTTGCGATATCTTTGGGGTGCTGGTAAGTGTTGGGGAGGGTGAGAGTAGGATGGCTTGGAGGTAGGTTGGTGGTGGTAGTGGTTAGTTCTATAAGTGTGTGGTTTGAAGGGAGACCGGTAGGGAGGTCTGTGTTATTAATATTTGATTTTTCAATATGAAATGACAGAGAAAAATCGAGAAAAAAATATATATATTTCCCTTCTAGTATTCTAGATAAATCTAAATAATGATATGGCCCCTCCCTCCACCTATCAATCAATTCTCAGCACAGAGGTCAAAGCCAAATGGCTTAGTTCACTATGCTGACAAATAAGCGTCAAGGCCTCGGCAAAATTCACGATGGACAGTCCAAATTAACGATGGACAGTAAAACACCTGTCACAGATGGCGCGAATACTCACCCACCGCGCAAAAGAGCCTCTAGCCAGGCAAAAGCGGCTAGGCATTGGAAGTGGGCTAAAGCCCAACCTGATTCCACTGAGTCAGAACTCAGTTCAGATGAGGAGAGTGCCCCTACCCTAGACTCAGATCAGTCTCACGATTTGTCCGACCTAGATTCGGAATACGACATTGATGAGGTGTGTAATCCCTCTACTAAGATCAATACCACAAGCACATCCAGCTCCGAATTGATTAAACAGGGAAAAATCCTTGACCCGCAGGGCGAACCACTGTTTGAGCCGGATGACTTACGTGCGGAATGGAATGGTCACCAGCTGAGCATGTGGCGCAATATGTCGCCTCACGGGTCCGTAAGCCTCTGGACAAGGCAACACGTAATAAACTGAGGGCTGAATGCCCACACCCCACCGTGCCAGACGAGGTCTGTAAGACACCCCAAGTCAATCCCAAGATCATACAATTTTTAAGCAAGACAGGTTGGAAACCTAAGAAAGGTCTAGACTTTTCGCTTTATAATTGTCAAGACAAAGTCTTGGATATCTTAGGCCAAGCACCAAAATTTTTGAAGCCGTGGAGGAATCCTTGGCACAAGATGACGCCTTAGATCGCCTCACTATTAGAGGTTGGATTCAGAGGGTGATATGACTCATAGGCAATGCCAATACCGCTCTGGATACAGAGAGTCGTAAATCTATTCTAATTAAAATAGAACCCAAGCTCGTAAATATGGCGATTACTGAGCCAGGAGCCCTAACAAAAGGGTATCTTTTTGGAGAATCTTTTGTAAAAGACCTGGGATCTTATGTACAAACATTCACAGCCTTAGACAAGGCACAATCAAATCTAAAAAGGGTGTTCCACCCAAAGGTTTTTGGTGGGGCCGGCAGAGCAAGGGGCCGTCTGTCCGGCAGAGTCAACAGAGGCTCGCGCCCGAGCCGAGGCTCCTATGTGGGGAGAACCCCCTTTCCTGACCAAAGGTCCGCTCCGACCTTTTTTCCCCAACGAGGCAGACCATGGGTGTCGAGAGGTACACAAGGTGCTCCTTCCGGAAGACGTCCTTACGGTAAGCTGCCTTTCTCAATTTTCTACACATGTGGCGATCGGGGGCAGACTCACACATTTTTCCCATGTCTGGGCTCTCATTACCTCAGATGCCTGGATACTTAGGGCTGTCCACGGGTACCTAATAGACTTTATATCCCTTCCCACCCAGGGAGATTGCTTTTTCCCCTCTAGACACGACCCTCGTCTCCCAGGAGGTCAGAGACTTGGCTCTCAAAGGTACTATTCAAGAAATCCCAATGCATACCCCGGGTTTTGTGAGCAACCTATTTATTGTCCCCAAAAAAGGGGGCGGATCCCGCCCAGTTATCAATCTCAAACACTTAAATACCTACGTAACTTACCATCACTTCAAGATGGAGGGTATTCACTGTTTACGAGATTTGCTCCAACCAGCCGACTGTATGGTCAAACTCGATCTAAGAGACGCGTACCTCACGGTACCCATTGCACAGAGGCACCAAGATTTCCTGCAATTCACGTGGCAAGGAAGGAAATGGCGGTTCCGCTGCCTTCCCTTCGGTCTGTCTTCCGCACCTTGGTGTTTCACCAAGCTAATGAAGCCCGTGATTGCTCTCCTACGCAGTCGGGAGATACGCCTAATCATATATTTAGACGACATCCTACTGCTATCCCAATCAGTCTCACTGCTCCATATTCACCTCGGTTGGACCACAACCTTGCTACAGAATTTGGGATTCATCATAAATTGGGAAAAGTCCATCCTAGCCCCCACTCAACAAATAGAATTCCTAGGTCTCTTGGTGGACTCAGTTATGCAAACCTTGTATTTACAAACATCCAAAATGAAAAATATCAAGAAAGAGATAAGACGAGTTCTTACCTGTCCACATATATCTCTCAAACATCTGGCCCACATGATCGGGCTCCTAGCAGCCTCCATACAGGCCATATTCCTGGGCCCCCTTCATTACAGAGCCCTCCAACGCTTACAGGCGTCATACCTGAGAGACGGCGCCTCATACGAGGATACTCTGACTCTAGACGCAGAAGCGAAAGAAGAACTCCGCTGGTGGCTCATACACATGGAGGCGTGGAATGGCAAAGCCATCTTCGGCTCGGCCCCAGATGTAGTCATAGAGTCGGACGCAAGCTCTTATGGTTGGGGTGCGCGCTGCGGAGATATTTCCACAGGCGGACGCTGGTCTTAGGCGGAGTCCACACTGCATATAAATTGCCTGGAACTCCTCGCAGATGCCTTTGCAATTCGCAGCCTCTCCCCGACACTGTCCCAATGCTCAATCTTACTGAAGATGGACAACGTATCAACCACCTCGGTGGCACGAGATCCAAAATTCTAGCGAATTTGGCGAGGGACTTTTGGCAGTTTTGTCTGCAACACAACATGGCCGTCAGGGCAGAATACTTACCAGGGTTGTCCAACACTACGGCGGATTGGTACTCCCGCCATCTGCGGGATTCCAGCGATTGGCACCTTGATCCCCAAATCTTCCAGCACATTTGGGATCTGTGGGGTCCTCTGGCAATAGACTTGTTTGCCTCTTGTTTAAACACCCAACTTCCGACCTTCTTCAGTTGGAGGCCAGACCCCAAAGCTTTGGCTACAAATGCTTTCTCCCAAGACTGGTCAACCGCCAGGAACTATGCATTCCCTCCTTTCGCCCTCATTCCTCGGTGTCTTCTCCACCTACGGCGCCAATTGGGCTGCTTGGTGATAATAACCCCCTTATGGCCATCGCAGCCCTGGTTCCCTCCTCTTCTGGAGATGGCCATAGATCACCCGCGGCTCCTCCCGGATGCCCAATCTCTACTACGAGACCGATGCGAACCCCCACCCCATGTTCCGTCAGGGGCTCCTCCGCCTCATGGCGTGGCTGATTTCCGGGGACCCTGGTCGATCGAGGGAGTTTTGCAATCGACTCTCCGACTTCTCAAGGGCGCATGGGCACCCGGCACGAGACAGTCTTACAAATCTGCTTGGCGCAGATGGGATGGTTGGTGCATGGCACGGGGTTTGGATCCCCTATCAACTCCTGAGACAACAGTCCTGCAATTCTTAACATCCCTTTATGACGACGGGAAGGCTTACAGGACAGTAAACCTCTACCGTTCAGCCATATCGGCCGGCCATACCGGCATTGATGGGGCCCCGATAGGACAACACCCAATTGTCTGTCGTCTTCTCCGAGGCATTCGCTTTGCAAGGCCACCCCAACCTCGCTATTCCTCCCTATGGGACGTCTCCCTAGTATTGAATTTCTTGACACGGTGCCCAGACAACGAGTCTTTATCCTTGAAACAACTATCAGCTAAACTAGTTATGCTGTTATGCCTAATCTCATGCAAGAGAGTGTCAGACGTTAGAGCACTCGATGTCAATGCCCGATCCTTCTCTCCAGAAGGAGTAGTCTTTGACATCTCACGGAGGACAAAATCGTCATCTCGGACGATCCTGTACCCAGCGTTTCATGCAAAGCCGCTCCTTTGCCCGGTAGCGTGCCTTCGGGCGTACGAAGCCCGTACCGCACCCCTTCGGACTTGGTCAGACCCCCAACTCTTCATCTCCTTCCGTAAACCGCATGCTCCGGTTTCCTCTCCTACCTTGGCCCGCTGGGTGAAATGGCTCATGTCCTTGGCAGGTATTGACACCTCCATTTTCTCTCCCCATTCGGTTCGCGGTGCCATGGCCTCTAAAGCCTCCTTTGCTGGTTGTCGTTTAGAGGATATATTAAAGGCGGCTGATTGGTCCACGGAATCTACCTTCCGTAATTTCTATTTCAAACCAATCCAGCATTTTGCAGAAGCCGTGATATCACAGCTTTGAAATAGCATAATAGGAGCCTCCGGGTCTTTAATAAAATTCAAGGATTTTACAATTATCATGACAGAAAGTCATGATTTTATTAAAGACACGGAGGCGAGTATTATCCCACCCACCCGCCCTTGGACGGCTTGGATGTGGGGCAAGGTAAGTTACAGACCTCTCCATGGTAAGTTCAATCTTGGTGATATTGAGGCCATCACAGGCGTTAGGACTTTATCTAATTTGAGACTCATTGACACGATTGTCCTCAGATCAGTAGTCCCTCTTACTACATCTATGAATTATTGTCACTGTTTAGTCAAATGTGTGATCCTCTATGTATGGAAAACCCATCAGTCCAAGACATTACCATATTTTCTTGTCTCTTCTAGCATGACTGGGTTGAAGGAGCTCTCGGAGTCGCATGCCTTGTTATGGCTAGTTGGTTTATCCGGTTTTCCTGTTCCGAGTTTTGAGTTTATTCTTCGGGATACGCAAGAAAGAAAGAGGAATTGGTCATCAATGCTCCGCCTACTATAGGAGAAGGACGACACTGATTGGATGGCCATGTTACTAGGCGGACATTGTCACTATGATGTTATACCTAGTTCAAATGTTTATTTTTCTTCAATAATGTATTCTTTGCTGCTGAGGGTATTAAAGAAAGAGTGCAGCATAATACTCGCCTCCGTGTCTTTAATAAAATCATGACTTTCCGTCATGATAATTGTAAAATCCTTGAATTTTCGTGTAGAGCAGCTGGTCATTAAATGGCGGCTGCTTACTTACAATGTAACATAAACTGGCAGCGTTTGAATAAGGGGTTTGCATTGTAAATATGAAATTTACACACTGCAGCCAAATGAGACATTAATATCCCTCACAAGATGTTCATTTGTAAATCATCAGGTTCCTGACTTTGACTTTTAAACATTACCAGAAAAAGACCAGCGTTAGCGTGTCATCGTGGCTGTGCTATATTTAGTAGCATTGCATTTATAATGTTTTAAGAACGACTTAAATTCCATATAACAAATCATTAGATTAATTATTGTATACACGATATAATTAACCATTTAAAGATTCCGCGGACTGAGAAATGTATAAGGGAGGGATTTGATCCGTAATAACATAATATTCTATCAATATTTCAAAATATAAATATAATAGAAAACAGGACATGACATGGATAATAATTCAATCGGTAATCCAAGAACGATTGTGAGAAATGCAATTATTAACTAAAACTGATAGAATTTATTTCAATATTTTCCTTTTTTGCTTTACTTACTCAACTCTAACATTGTTTTCAACATACAAAGACCATTCTTTAATGATATAAAGAAAAAAACACAAACCAGTGGTATACGCTGGTGAGAGATCTCTGTTGAATGACCTCTGGCTGTTGTGTTAAAGGTTTGATTTCATGAGAGCTCAGCTCAGTCTGTTATAATTCCAAAGTCAATAAAACCAGTACAGCAAGCTGGGTAATAATAGCACGTACATCCTGCTTGGAAACCTTTTAATGATTATTATTGCTACATAACTATTTTAACAACACTTATTTATTTGAATTTTTTTATTACTTAGTTTTTTTCGTATGATACATTTTTACAGTTGAAAAAAAGTGTTTTTGTTCGAAGAACTTGTTTTGTTAATATATTACAACTTCATTTGTGAAGATAGGTCACACGTTGCGGTGGTAGAAAAATATATTCAATCATAAAAGAGTTTCTAATCTCCATGGTGGAGTTGGAGGATGGGGTCCTGTCTGCCCTGTAACCTCGGAACAGTTCTGTTCCCCATGCATCCTTTGTAACCAAATCATTTCGTGCCGTGCGTATGAATACTTCCCAGGGAGGTACATTAGTTCACACATTGCTCTCCCCCATTTTCTCACATGGTGGTGATGGTCATTAATTATTCCCAGTCCTCAGTCCTTGATTTGGGATGTGGGGCCCCAGGGGTCCACTGTAACATGGGAGACACACGCTAATGCCCCTTCTTGTCCTCACACTGGATATTCTGGAATCTCTCAGATTAAACCATCTGTGTCTCCATTTCCCAACATATGCCATGAGTCAAAGATTTAACAACATATAAAAGGATGACATTTTATCGGAGGTTCCCGATTAATACTATAACTACATTAAACATCCACTGTGGCAAACCTAGCCACCAAGAGACTGAGAAAGGACTTTCGAGATTCGAATGAACTGGGATTAAAATGGCCGTATTGCTATTAGGACAGTTATCTTCAGGCAATCGGTTCACTAACTACATCCACGCAATTGCATTATCCACGAAAATGTGTAAAATACCGAATGAGGGACCACCCCGGTGTAGTCGTGTGTCCCTCATTACCGAAGGCAACAATGTTGCAAAGGCTGGTAATTGAGGTTCGTGTGCGGCTGCCATTTGCCTGCCGAAAACGTGGCGGCGGCCATCTTACGCACAAACAGCGGTGTTTGGTCGTCGAGTGTCTGGAACTCAAATCGGACACTCGACTAACCAAGCACCGCTAAGACCTCCAGCACTCCGGAAAGGGACGATTAAAACGCACGAACAGCCCAGCATTCGGTAGGATGAATCCTGTGAACTAGTGGATTCATCCGAATGCAAAGTCAAGCATGGATGGCAAAGACTTTCGGGACTTTTTATATGTGAACTGAGATCGACCGCAGGGCCAGAACACATGGAACTATTTTCGGCTACTGTGCCCGTGTGGTCGGTCAAATCTTTTCCCTTCAATAACTCTGAACCCCTGGTCCGATCTGGGTAATCTTTGAGTATGTTTCTCACCCAGATCAGGGCTACCAGGGGATCCCTCATTTACCCCTGTATTTGGGGTACATCCAAGAATTGGGGAAAAATGTGTACATGTTAATAAGTTTGGAGAGCAAACAATGGGTCGCAAGAGTATTCTGAGAACGGACAGCAGCTAAAATAGCCTGCCCTTCGGTGGGTCCCCGCTCAGAACTCATGCTGGTTTTAGCTCAACTTGTGCCATTACAGAGAGAACATATCTGAAGCATATCAGACTGGTCCCACCCATACGGGCAGTCCAGACCCGAAATGCCAGCAAGTTCTCTCTGCACGAGAGATACAGCAACCCCAGACGATCGTTTCAGCCTTGTTAGGCATAGTCAGTGAGGCATAGCTGATATCTCTCTAGGCACCATGAGCAAGGGGTCCACGTCTGGATTACCCTTTAGTCTAATGGAGAGCAAACAATGGGTCGCAAGAGTATTCTGAGAACGGACAGCAGCTAAAATAGCCTGCCCTTCGGTGGGTCCCCGCTCAGAACTCATGCTGGTTTTAGCTCAACTTGTGCCATTACAGAGAGAACATATCTGAAGCATATCAGACTGGTCCCACCCATACGGGCAGTCCAGACCCGAAATGCCAGCAAGTTCTCTCTGCACGAGAGATACAGCAACCCCAGACGATCGTTTCAGCCTTGTTAGGCATCGTCAGTGAGGCATTTTAAAGGGATAATCCAGACGTGGACCCCTTGCTCACGGTGCCTAGGGAGATATCAGCTATGCCTCACTGATGATGCCTAACAAGGCTGAAATGATCGTCTGGGGTTGCTGTATCTCTCGTGCAGAGAGAACTTGCTGGCATTTCGGATCTGGACTGCCCGTATGGGTGGGACCAGTCTGATATGCTTCAGATATGTTCTCTCTGTAATGGCACAAGATGAGCAAAAATCAGCTTGAGAACTGAGCGGGGACCGACCGAAGGGCAGGCTATTTCAGCTGCTGCCCGTTCTCAGTATTCTCTTGCGACCCATTTTTGACTCTCCACAATTTTAAAGGGATAATCCAGACGTGGACCCCTTGCTCACGGTGCCTAGGGAGATATCAGCTATGCCTCACTGATGATGCCTAACAAGGCTGAAACGATCGTCTGGGGTTGCTGTATCTCTCGTGCAGAGAGAACTTGCTGGCATTTCGGATCTGGACTGCCCGTATGGGTGGGACCAGTCTGATATGCTTCAGATATGTTCTCTCTGTAATGGCACAAGATGAGCAAAAATCAGCTTGAGAACTGAGCGGGGACCGACCGAAGGGCAGGCTACTTCAGCTGCTGCCCGTTCTCAGTATTCTCTTTGCGACCCATTTTTGACTCTCCACAAGTTTAAAGGGATAATCCAGACGTGGACCCCTTGCTCACGGTGCCTAGGGAGATATCAGCTATGCCTCACTGATGATGCCTAACAAGGCTGAAACGATCGTCTGGGGTTGCTGTATCTCTCGTGCAGAGAGAACTTGCTGGCATTTCGGATCTGGACTGCCCGTATGGGTGGGACCAGTCTGATATGCTTCAGATATGTTCTCTCTGTAATGGCACAAGATGAGCAAAAATCAGCTTGAGAACTGAGCAGGGACCGACCGAAGGGCAGGCTATTTCAGCTGCTGCCCGTTCTCAGTATTCTCTTGCAACCCATTTTTGACTCTCATGTTAATAAGTTTAACTGTTAAGCTAAGGGGAGGACATGTGGGGGAGGTACCGACTATGTGATTGGATACTGTAATAATTATGGAAGTTGCCTCCCTTGCATGGGAAAAACACATAAAAGCAGAGCTTGTGCATTAAAAGCCAGTTGACTCGCCCACACTATGTGTCGTCTAGTCCTTGGGGAGAGGGATTATGCTGTGTTTTATACTTCTGTATGCTGAATCTTTGTTTCCAGCGGAGAATCCTTGGATTAACCCCTGCTACTCCGCTACATCCACAACTACGTATCTGCCTCGATTTCGGGTTCCCAGTCTGCAGTCTCTAATACCATAAAGTCAGGATACAATACCAGGTCTGGTCAATATAATTATCACTGCGCCTCAGTCCCAGGACTGGTCAATATAATCACTGCGTATCAATACCAGGTCTGGTCAATATAATTATTACTACGCGTCAATACCAGGTCTGGTCAATATAATTATCACTGCGCATCAATACCAGGTCTGGTCAATATAATTATCACTGCGCATCAATACCAGGTCTGGTCAATAGAATTATCAATGTGTGTCAATACCAGGTCTGGTCAATATAATTATCACTGCGCATCAATACCAGGTCTGGTCAATATAATTATCAATGCGCATCAATACCAGGTCTGGTCAATATAATTATCAATGCGCATCAATACCAGGTCTGGTCAATATAATTATCAATGCGCATCAATACCAGGTCTGGTCAATAGAATTATCAATGTGTGTAAATACCAGGTTTGGTCAATAGAATTATCACTTATCAAAATTGAGGGAAAAATCAAAAAAAAATTATGCAAACTTAGGTTAAATAATTATTATACAGGGAACAGAGCCAGTAAAAATCTTACAAAATAACTCCAACAGCAGAGAGTTAGAAATAATATTGACAATATCGTGGACGGGCAACAAGAATTTAGATCACCAGAACAAATAGGTAAAAAAGTCAATGAATACTACAGCAATCTTTATAACTTACAAACCAATGTCAGTAATAAAGAGATTCAAAAATACCTTTCAAATACAAATATTCCAAAAATATCTAGTCAAGATCTAGAATTAATAAATAAAAATTTATCTCAAGAGGAAATAGAAAAACAAATTGACAAACTAGAACTAAATAAAAACACCAGGTTCGGGCGGTTTTACAAATTTTTATTATAAAATAATGAAGCCAATAATAATAAAACCATTAACAGAACTATTTAATAACATAGTGGATAATAATTTACCTAAAGAGTTACTACAATCTAACTTGCTGCCAATCTTGAAGCCGAATAAAGATAACATAAACGTTAGAAATTATAGACCTATTTCTTTAATAAATATAGACATGAAGCTATATGCTGCCGTTTTAGCCGAGAGACTAAAAACAATTCCTCTTTCACTGTTTTTGTTTTACCCCTGATAGGGGTATATATCCAAGTTTTTTGTTCCCCTTTTTTATTCTTTTATATTTTTTGTCCATTCATCATTTAAAGTTCAGTAGAAATGTTTTTAGACCACGAAACACTGCACTGCTTCATACAAAAATGCATAATACATGGCATCTGCAAATTGTAAATATCTGTTTACTCATTATTCCTGTACACACAAGTACACAGCTTGAGTTTGCTTTAATAGCTTTGTTGGATTTGCATGTTTGTCTCTTGGAAGGTGGTGGCTGGGACTCTCACAAGATTGAATGTTCCTTTACCCTTTATCAGGTATTATTGTTCTATAAACCATGGTCTTAAAATATGTGTCATTTAATGTGAGAGGCCTGAACACCGCCCACAAGAGACGATTATTATTCAAAGAAGCAAAATCCAACGAATCAGATGTGCTTTGTGTACAGGAAACACATTTTAAAGATGATAAAGACCATAAAATCATGTCAAAGCTTTTCCCAGTTCAATACCATTGCACTTATAAATCCAAGTCTAGAGGTACATCGATTTTTTTTCACAGGAATGTAGCATGCTTGACAAACAAAGTAATAACGGATGATGACGGGAGGTATTTAATATGGATAGGATCACTCAATACTATTGAATATACTATTGTGAACATGTATTTTCCAAACACCGGTCAGTTGCAGTTTTTTAGGAAATTGATGGACTTAGTGAATGAGAATGTGAGAGGCAACTTGGTAATATGTGGTGACACGAATTTTGTGATGGATGGAGAGTTGGATAACGCTAGGGAAGACCGTGATCGACAGCTTAGAGGGGACAGTGACAGATTAGCGTATAAATGCTCCAGATATATGATTGAATGTGGCTTATACAATCCTTGGAGACTGTTGCATGAGAATGAAAGAGATTTTACGTATTATTCTGTCTCTAAAAATATGTATTCCAGGCTGGACCGGTTTATGGTCCAGGGTGCTTTAATTCCGCACATCTTGAAATCTGATATCTTAAACATCAACTGGTCTGACCATGCTCCAATCATAATGCATATTGACGAAATTGTTTCATCAGCCCCTAACAGAACCTGGAAATTAGGTGATTATTTGTTAAATGATGTTGTGAACAAGTCACTGACGGAGAAAGCTTTGTGTGATTATTTTTCGGAGAATGCCTCGCCTGAGGTCCCTGGCGAGGTGACTTGGAATGCGCATAAGGCTGTGTTAAGAGGTCATTTTATTTCTAGAGCATCTTACCTGAAGAGAATTAATAGCAATAATTTAAGAACATTGGAAAAAGAACTGTACAATTTGAATCAGGCTAATAAATTTGGTCCATCGTCCTCCCTATCAGCAATGATAGGAGAAATTAAGGCTAAAATTAACAAAATTAATTTAGATCGTACATCTTTCATGGTGAGACGTCTCAGGAAAACATTTTACTTAAAAGGCAACAGGGCCTCAACTCTTTTGGCATCCAAACTCCGGCATGTGAATGCCCAATCAAAAATAGCATATTTACTTGATGATCAGGGGCAAAAAGTGTTTTATCCAACTAAAATTAGTGATATGTTCGCAGAGTATTATAGTAAACTTTATAATTTAGAATGTAATTTGGACCTCCCCCAGCCTTCTACAACAATAATTGATAAATTCTTAGACAGAGTGTCATTGCCTCGGCTGTCTCCAGTACATTTAGAAAGCTTAGAATGTGAAATATCAGCAGCAGAGATAGCTGAGGCAATTAAACTTATGCCATCTGGAAAAGCCCCTGGTCCCGACGGATTAACTATTTTATATTATAAAACTTTTCCAGAAATTTTAATTCCCCATATGACTAAATTGTTCAATTCCTATAAGTCCGAGGGAAAGATGCCAGAGGAGTCCTTGTGCGCACGAATAGTCACTTTGCCAAAGCCGGGGAAAACTCCTGATAGATGCCCTAACTTTAGGCCCATTTCTCTGATTAATAATGATTCAAAGATTTATTCTAAAGTTCTCGCTAATAGATTAACCAAACTAATCCCATTGTTAATTAATAAAGATCAAGTAGGTTTTGTGCAGAATAGACAGGCGCCAGACGGAACTAGAAGATTCATAAACTTGATTCAGCACATCAATATGACCAAAACGCCTTCTTTGCTTCTATCTCTAGACGCAGAAAAAGCGTTTGACAGGATACATTGGGGATATTTATAGAGAACATTAGATAGGTTCAACATACCATCATCATTTATCACAGCAATTAAGGCGTTATATTGCGCACCCTCCGCCCATGTCTCAGCTTCTGGCTTCACATCCAAAACTTTTTCCCTAACCAACGGGACGAGACAGGGGTGCCCTTTATCTCCAATTTTGTTTGTTTTAGCGATAGAACCCCTGGCAGAACTGATTAGGACAACCCACAAATTGTAGGAATTGCGGTTAAAGAATCCGTTCACAAAATTGGTTTGTTTGCAGATGATATAATCCTAGCTATCAAAAACCCAAAAGAATCTTTGAGACACCTCAAGGATATTTTAACTCAATTCGGTGAGATATCGTATTACAAATTAAATGAGTCCAAAACTCAAGCCCTTCCGTTTCATTTAAACAATTTGGAAACTATTGCCCTTAAGAAATCATATTTATTTGATTGGAGAACTGAATATATGGAATATCTTGGCATTAATTTATGCAAAAATTTGGTCAATATGCACAATCACAACCTGAGGAAAGCATGGTCAGACCTACAAAAAGAGATGGAGAGATGGGGTGGGATGGAGCTCTCATGGCTGGGGAGGGTCGCATCTATTAAAATGACGATACTCCCCAAAATTTTATATTTTTTTAGGACCATTCCTCTGTCCATTCCATTATCATTTTTTAATAAAGTTCATTCGACAATGTTGAAATTTATATGGGGGAACAAGCCTGCCCGAGTGAGGCTCACTTCCCTGCAGCACCATAAATCGAACGGCGGTATCGGTGTCCCCGATATCCGCAAATATTATTTCGCCACTAACGCTGCAGTGGTTGTGAGCTTTAACAACCAGGATGATAAACCCAGATGGATGGAGATAGAGGAATCAAAAATTTCACTGGTTAGACTATCAGAATTACCTTGGTTAAATCCTAAGAAGAGACCTGGAATTACAAAATTATTTTTATCCACCAGGACTACGCTTAAGGCCTGGGACATTGTTTTTAAAAATGACCAGTCTCCCAGTTTATATAGAGCAATGCCTATTGAATTATTGAAAGATCATATACCATCCTTAAAAATAGAATTATTGAAGGATTGCTCTATAACTAATTTGGACAATTTTTTTTTATGGTAATGCTATTCTTTCTTTGAAAAAATTGAAGCTTAAGTATGGATTGTCGAATGCATGTGAACTGGAATGTATGATAATCATTGATAAATTGAAAGATCTATACCAGGTACCTGAAACAGATAAAAACTATAAATCACTTGAGATATCTCCTTTAGAGAAAGTTATTTTATACAGCCCCGCTAGTAAAGGTATGATATCCTTATGTTACTTATCTCATAATGCCAAGCCCTTAATTAAATTAAAACATATGCTGTCATGGGAGACGGAGTTGGGTGCCCAGTACGATTTAGAAGAATGGTTCGGTTTCTTTAAAGGTTTAAAAGGTATTTCGTATTGCACCGACCATTTTGAAAATCATTATAAAATCTTATATCGCTGGTACCTGGCTCCGTCTAGATTACATAACATGAACAATATGTATTCTGACCGGTGTTGGAGAGACTGCGGGGGAGTGGGCAATATGGCCCATCTCTGGTGGTTCTGCCCCAAGTTAATTAATTATTGGAAAATGATCCACGATCTGATTATTAAAGTGAACGGAACCATTAGTATCTTAACCTCGGCACTAGCCTTATTTAAAAAACTCCCGGAGTCCGTTAATAGATCAGATAAAATAATCATAGGCCACATTCTGATCGCTGCTGCATCCTGTTTACCTAGACATTGGAAGTCTCAAAATGTGCCATCCCTCAGAGAAGTTTTTAATTTGATTTTAGAAAATAAGGCACATGAATTATCACACAGAGCCAATATGCATGGTTTCCCAATACTAAAATACAACTGGGATAAATGGGAGGAAAAAAATCAAAACAATTTATGGTCTTTGATATATTTATTGTTAAAGTGCATTGTTGTAAAACATTTTTCTTTTTGCCATATACTTTAATATGTTTATTTCATTGATGGATGGATACCCCTTCCCATTTCCATGTTACCCCTCCTTTCCTATCCCTAATACAATGTTTGTATTATTATCATTTGTTATACAAAAAACTTTAATAAAAATTATTTGAAAAGACTAAAAACAATAACTAAAATAATTCATACAGATCAAATTGGCTTTAAATATAAAAGAAGGAAGGTTTGTAGTAGAGGATAAAGTTCTAGCTGACTGCCTCAATGAATATTTTTGTTCAGTATTTACAGATGAAAATTAAGGAAAGAGGCCTCAGTTAAGAAAAAAGGACAAATGAGTCATTTGTTACATGTGAATTTACAGAGGAAGAGGTTTCAACTGTTAAAAGTAAAGACAAATAAGTTAATGGGGCCTGATGGAATACACCCAAAGTTAATAAAAGAGCTTAGTGGTGTACTAGCAAATTCCGATCCATTAATGGATTTATTTAACCAATCATTGTTAACAGGAGTAGTCCCAGAAGATTGGAAGTTAGCAAATGTTGTGCCCATTCATAAGAAAGGTAGTAGAGAGGAGTCGGGCAACTATAGGCCAGTAAGCCTTACTTCAGTAGTAGGGAAAGTGATGGAAACCATGTTAAAGGATAGGATTCATGAACATCTAAAAACACATAGATTTCAAGATCAGAGACAATATGGGTTTACTTCAGGGAGATCATGCCAAACTAATCTTATTGATTGTTTTGATTGGGCAACTAAAATAAAAGATCAGGGTGTTGCAGTAGACATTGCTTACCTAGATTTCAGTAAGGCTTTTGACACTGTTGCACATAGAAGGCTTATCAATAAACTGCAATCTTTAAGTTTGGATTCCAATATTGTTGAATGGATAAGGCAGTGGCTTAGTGACAGGCAGCAAGGGGTAGTACTGAATGGAGTAAATTTGAAGCATGGTCTTGTCACCAGTGGGGCACCTCAGGGATCTGTACTTGGACCCATTCTCTTTAATATTTTTATTTGTGATATTGCAGAAGGTCTTGCTAAGATATGTAACAGGGTTGATGTTCCAGGAGGGATAAGCCAAATGGCAGATGATTTAGGTAAACTAGAAAAATGGTCAGAGTTGTGGCAACGGACATTTAATGTGGATAAGTGCAAGATAATGCATCTTGGAAATAAAAACCCAAGGGCAGAGTACAGAATATTTGATAGAGTCCTAACCTCAACATATGAGGAAAGGGATTTAGGGGTGATTATTTCTGATGACTTAAAGATAGGCAGACAATGTAATAGAGCAGCAGGAAATGCTAGCAGAATGCTTGGTTCTATAGGGAGAGTTATTAGCAGTAGAAAGAGGGAAGTGCTCATGCCATCGTACAGAACACTGGTGAGACCTCACTTAGAGTATTGTACACAGTACTGGTGACCGTATCTCCAGCAGGATATTGATACTTTGGAAAGAGGTCAGAGAAGGGCTACTAAACTGGTTCATGGATTGCGGGATAAAACTTACCAGGAAAGGTTAAAGGATCTTAACATGTATAGCTTGGAGGAAAGACGAGACAGGGGGATATGACAGAAACATTTAAATATATAAAGGGAATCAACACAGTAAAGGAGGAGACTATTTAAAAGAAAAACTACTACCAGAGGACATAGTCTTAAATTAGAGGGGCAAAAGTTTAAAAATATCAGGAAGTATTACTTTACTGAGAGGGTGTGGATGCATGGAATAGCCTTCCAGCTGAAGTGGTAGAGGTTAGCACAGTGAATTAGCTTAAGCATGCGTGGGATAGGCATAAAAGATAATGGACTAATGAAAGTATTTAGAAAAATGGGCAGACTTAGGGTGCCCACGTGTCCCGGATTGTACGGGACAGTCCCACATTTTGAGAGTCTGTCCCAGGTCGCGGGCACCCTCATTCCGGGACAATGTAGTGTCTCGAAATGAGCTGAGCTGCACCGCCACCACAAATGATGTTTGTTTCCCCCTCATAAGGGAACCGCACGCACTGTACACTGGGAGGGGAGCCAATAGTGTGTAGGGGGGAGAGCAGAGTCGGCGTCAGTTTTGGAGGATAAACTGGAATAGATTTTATTTTGGTGCCACTCTGGCCTTTTATGACAATCCCCAAGCAAGTTGTACGCCCACATGGACCTTGTTGGGGATAGGTACACAAACTTACAAACCAATAGTAACACATTTACAATGTAAGGCACTCCCCTCTGCTTGGGAGATAATTGAATCAGTAACTGTACTAATTCTAATTATCTCCAAGCACAGAAAAAAACATGCATTTCTAAAAAGTCCCAAAAGTACCCTAAAACACATGATATCCCCACAAATGCCCTGATAGCCCTGATCTGGGTGACCAACATATCCAAAAATCACCCAGATCGGTTCAGTGGTTCAGGATTTTCCTGGAAGTCATCATTTTGAC
>OW240918.1:155851396-155872588 GCA_933207985.1 Pelobates cultripes
TAATAAAACAAAAGCTACAGGTGACTTTACAACATAATAAGATTGATATATAACAGGATATGTGAGGGATGAAGGAAGGGAAGCAGGTTAGAGAGGAATTATGCTAACCGTTTAGTTAAAATGCCTTCTTGAAGAAGTGAGTTTTCATTGAATATTTAAAAGAATTGAGATTGCCAAGTGTCTAATGGAGCAGGGAAGGAAATACTTACGGTACGGTGCAGCCCTGGAGAAGTCTTGGAGGTGGAGGATAGCCACAGGGTGTCTCAGAACAGAGACAGTTAGATGGATATCTGGTAATGACTGGATTAGAAGAAAATGCACTCAGTTATAACATTCATAGTTTCACACATAATGTTCTCATTGTTTTACTGAATATCTTTTCCATTTAGTGAAACACATTGAAAGACAAATAGAGAAAGGCAGGACGATAAATATTGACTATCAAAGCAGGAAATAAAAGGGCAGAATAGGTGAGATAATCAGCTTTTAACTGCTAACAGTTAGAGAAACAAAATCATTAAATGTCTTTCATCGTCCTACCCGCTGGCAGTCCAGGGGTTAATGTATCAGAGACCAGTCTCCTTCTATGGAATGGGATTCAAACATGTATCTCTTTGTTTTTTATCTCATAGCAACCCATCGTAAGTCCTCTCCATCACAGCGGGAGGTGCACGGTGACACAGCTGTACCTGACACATTGAGGATAATATTGGATTATCTCTGGTCCTATAATATCATATTATCTCTGGGTCATATAATATCGTATTATCGCTGGACCTATAATATCGTATTATCTCTGGGTCATATAATATCGTATTATCGCTGGACCTATAATATCGTATTATCGCTGGGTCCTATAATATCGTATTATCTCTGGGTCCTATAATATCATATTATCACTGGGTCCTATAATATCGTATTATCTCTGTCCTATAATATCTCTGGGTCCTATAATATCGTATTATCTCTGGGTCCTATAATATCATATTATCACTGGGTCCTATAATATCATGTTATCTCTGGGTCCTATAATATCGTATTATCTCTGGGTCCTATAATATCATATTATCACTGGGTCCTATAATATCATGTTATCTCTGGGTCCTATAATATCGTATTATCTCTGGGTCCTATAATATCATATTATCACTGGGTCCTATAATATCATGTTATCTCTGGGTCCTATAATATCGTATTATCTCTGGGTCCTATAATATCATATTATCACTGGGTCCTATAATATCATGTTATCTCTGGGTCCTATAATATCATGTTATCTCTGGGTCCTATAATATCGTATTATCACTGGGTCCTATAATATCGTATTATCTCTGGTCCTATAATATCGTATTATCACTGGGTCCTATAATATCATATTATCTCTGGGTCCTATAATATCATATTATCACTGGGTCCTATAATATCATATTATCTCTGGGTCCTATAATATATTATCTCTAGTCCTATGATATATTATCACTGGGTCCTATAATATCAATATAAAACCTATAATATCATATTATCCCTGGGTCCTATAATATCATATTATCTCTGGTTCCTATAATACCGCATTATCTCTGGGTCCTATAATATCATATTATCTCTGGTCCTATAATATCGTAATATATCTGGGTCCTATAATATCGTATTATCTCTGGTCCTATAATATCATATTATCTCCGGTTCCTATAATATCATATTATCTCTGGTCCTATAATATCATATTATCTCTGGTCCTATAATATATTATCTCTGGTTCCTATAATATCGTATTATCTCTGGGTCCTATAATATCGTATTATCACTGGGTCCTATAATATCATATCTCTGGGTCCTATAATATCATATTATCACTGGGTCCTATAATATCATATTATCTCTGGTCCTATAATATCGTATTATCTCTGGGTCCTATAATATCATATTATCACTGGGTCCTATAATATCATATTATCTCTGGGTCCTATAATATATTATCTCTAGTCCTATGATATATTATCCCTGGGTCCTATAATATCAATATAAAACCTATAATATCATATTATCCCTGGGTCCTATAATATCATATTATCTCTGGTTCCTATAATACCGCATTATCTCTGGGTCCTATAATATCATATTATCTCTGGTCCTATAATATCATATTATCTCTGGTTCCTATAATATCATATTATCTCTGGGTCCTATAATATCATATTATCTCTGGTCCTATAATATCATATTATCACTGGGTCCTATAATATCATATTATCTCTGGTCCTATAATATCATATTATCTCTGGTTCCTATAATATCGCATTATCTCTGGGTCCTATAATATCATATTATCTCTGGTCCTATAATATCGTAATATATCTGGGTCCTATAATATCGTATTATCTCTGGGTCCTATAATATCGTATTATCTCTGGGTCCTATAATATCGTATTATCTCTGGGTCCTATAATATCGTATTATCTCAGGTCCTATAATATCTGGGTCCTATAATATATTATCGCTGGGTCCTATAATATCGTATTATCTCTGGGTCCTATAATATCATATTATCGCTGGGTCGTATAATATCGTATTTCTGGTCCAATAATATCATATTATCTCTGGTCTTTTATAATCGTTTTATCTCTGGTCCTATAATATCATATTATCTCCGGGTCCTATAATATCATATTATCTCTGGTCCTATAATATCATATTATCTCTGGGTCCTATAATATCGTATTATCACTGGGTCCTATAATATCATATTATCACTGGGTCCTATAATATCATATTATCTCTGGGTCCTATAATATCATATTATCTCTGGGTCCTATAATATCGCATTATCTCTGGGTCCTATAATATCGCATTATCTCTGGGTCCTATAATATCATATTATCTCTGGTCCTATAATATCATATTATCACTGGGTCCTATAATATCATATTATCTCTGGTCCTATAATATCATATTATCTCTGGTCCTATAATATCATATTATCTCTGGTCCTATAATATCATATTATCTCTGGTCCTATAATAATATCATATTATCTCTGGTTCCTATAATATCGCATTATCTCTGGGTCCTATAATATCATATTATCTCTGGTCCTATAATATCGTAATATATCTGGGTCCTATAATATCGTATTATCTCTGGTCCTATAATATCGTATTATCGCTGGGTCCTATAATATATTATCGCTGGGTCCTATAATATATTATCGCTGGGTCCTATAATATCGTATTATCTCTGGGTCCTATAATATCATATTATATCTGGGTCCTATAATATCATATTATCTCTGGTCCTATAATATCATATTATCTCTGGTCCTATAATATCATATTATCACTGGGTCCTACAATATCATATTATCTCTGGTCCTATAATATCATATTATCTCTGCTTCCTATAATATCGTATTATCTCTGGGTCCTAGAATATCGTATTATCTCTGGGTCCTATAATATCGTATTATCGCTGGGTCCTATAAAATCGTATTATCTCTGGGTCCTATAATATCGAATTATCGCTGGGTCCTATAATATCGAATTATCGCTGGGTCCTATAATATCGTATTATCTCTGGGTCCTATAATATCGTATTATCGCTGGGTCCTATTATATCATATTATCTCTGTATCTCTCACAGATGACCCTGACACATTGAGTACAATACATTTCTTAATGTTTTATCATTCTTTTCCGCAATATTAAGATGTCAGAAATCATTCATTCTTTTATGGCCAGAGGCTGTGTCATGCTAATTCAAGAAACGGTGAATTGCAGTGAAATGTGGTCTTATGGTGCTATTTACTAAGGTTAGAATTCAAAGTGAATTCATTTAGCTGATATAGAAACATACTTTAAGTGCTTTCATTTTTACCACTCTGGCCTTAAATTTGAAGTTTATTTTGAATTCACTTTAGTAAATAATTCTGTTAATGACAAATATAATTCACCGGCTCCACTATAGGACCAGTTAAACAGTTTGATTTTACCGAATTAACCCGTTTGCCCTGTGTTTGATTTGACCGAGTTAACCCATTTGTGTTGTGTTTGATTTTCCCAAATTAACCTTGCTGTCATAATATTGCCATGTCGCAAATAACAGGAATGGGTTGAATTGAATGGGATTTTTTTATGTTTATTCACAGCAGTAGTTTGTGGCGATTTGATATTAAGTAGGTACATGCAGTTTTGATGAACGAGAAGTTTGCAAATGGGTTATTAATTAATTGCAATTCACCATATAGTTAAAAACACAAACATCAATGTCTCGATCCTTTTGACACTTTAAGTTTGAATGTGATGTGGTTCTGGCAGGATTAGGCTGACGGCAGGGATGTGCATGGGCAAAAAATTTGATTTGGTTCGGCACTTCGGCAATTTGGAACTTCAGCAAATCCCTGACCCTACCCCATACCCCTAACCTTAGGGTTAGGGTTAGGGGTAGAGTTAGAGCTAGGGTTAGTAGTAGGGTTAGGGGTAGGGTTAGATTCCTGTCATCATTCCCTTAATTTTCCCTCCCTCTCCTGTTTTGCCACTTTTCAGAAATCCAAAGCAATTCAGCACTTTGGCGGTTCGGCACTTCCGAAATTTGGCACTTCGGAAATTCGCAGTTTGGACATTCGGAAGCATCCGAATGTCCGAATGACTGAAATTCGATCATATTTACATTCGGACTGAAAAGAATTGTACTTGTCTAGCTGACGGTGATGGCAATTGAGATGTGAGTAAGTTAGGGTAAGAGTTTACAGTTTAATTCCCATTAATTTCACTTGAAAAGGACAGAGCTGACATTGCAATGCTAAAATGTCTTAGTTGGCAAACGAGACCAAAAAGATTACCGAATGGGTTATCGAATGGAACACTACATTACCTTGGAAATATGAGAACACTTTCATTTTTTGTAGAAATTAAGAAATTTTAGGAAGTTTAATTGGTTTTATAGTGAACAAGGCAAAAATAAAAGGTATAGTAGGAGGGACAGGGATTCAGAGAAACCATTTCAATAAGAGCAACATGTTTAATATACAATAAAGTAAACAACAAACTGTGTTTATAATAAATCAGAGTATACAATAATTTATAGTATACAATAAAAGACAGTGTACAATAAAAGACAGTGTACAATAAAAGACAGTATACAATAAATGAAAGTATACAATAAAGTCTGCACTTATTTCCTCCTCCAGAATGCAGTGTGCCACCCTTCTTCCTACAATGGCACCAGATGGTGACCAGATTCAGGCAACAGCTGTTTTTATAGGAAACGTCACTGGCAGCATAACCATGGTAAGGATCAACGGAGATCAGTCATAATACCACCCGCCCCCTACCATCTCATAGCTCTGAGACCTGTCATAATACCAACTGCCCCTACCATCTCATAGCTCTGAGACCTGTCATAATACCACCTGCCCCTACCATCTCAAAGCTCTGAGACCTGCTATAATGTCACCTGCCCCCTACCATCTCATAGCTCTGAGACCTGTTATAATGCCACTTGCCCCTCTGCCATCTCATAGCTCTGAGACCTGTCATAATACCACCTGCCTCTACCATCTCATAGCTCTGAGACCTGTCATAATACCACCTGCCCCCTACCATTTCATAGCTCTGAGACCTGTCATAATGCCACCTGCCCCTCTGCCATCTCATAGCTCTGAGACCTGCCATAATACCACCTGCCCCCTACCATCTCATAGCTCTAAGACCTGCCATAATGCCACCTGTCCCCTACATCTCATAGCTCTGAGACCTGCCATAATACCACCTGCCCCCTACATCTCATAGCTCTGAGACCTGCCATAATACCACCTGCCCCCTACCATCTCATAGCTCTGAGACCTGTCATAATACCACATGTCCCCTACCATCTCATAGCTCTGAGACCTGTCATAATGCCACCTGCCTCCTACCATCTCATACCTCAGAGACCTGTCATAATACCACCTGCCCCTACCATCTCAAAGCTCTGAGACCTGCTATAATGTCACCTGCCCCCTACCATCTCATAGGTCTGAGACCTGTCATAATACCACCTGCCTCTACCATCTCATAGCTCTGAGACCTGTCATAATACCACCTGCCTCTACCATCTCAAAGCTCTGAGACCTGCTATAATGTCACCTGCCCCCTACCATCTCATAGCTCTGAGACCTGTTATAATGCCACTTGCCCCTCTGCCATCTCATAGCTCTGAGACCTGTCATAATACCACCTGCCTCTACCATCTCATAGCTCTGAGACCTGTCATAATACCACCTGCCCCCTACCATTTCATAGCTCTGAGACCTGTCATAATGCCACCTGCCCCTCTGCCATCTCATAGCTCTGAGACCTGCCATAATACCACCTGCCCCCTACCATCTCATAGCTCTAAGACCTGCCATAATGCCACCTGTCCCCTACATCTCATAGCTCTGAGACCTGCCATAATACCCCCTGCCCCCTACCATCTCATAGCTCTGAGACCTGTCATAATACCACATGTCCCCTACCATCTCATAGCTCTGAGACCTGTCATAATGCCACCTGCCTCCTACCATCTCATACCTCAGAGACCTGTCATAATACCACCTGCCCCTACCATCTCAAAGCTCTGAGACCTGCTATAATGTCACCTGCCCCCTACCATCTCATAGGTCTGAGACCTGTCATAATACCACCTGCCTCTACCATCTCATAGCTCTGAGACCTGTCATAATACCACCTGCCCCCTACCATTTCATAGCTCTGACACATGTCATAATGCCACCTGCCCCTCTGCCATCTCATAGCTCTGAGACCTGTCATAATACCACCTGCCCCCTACCATCTCATAGCTCTGAGACCTGTCATTATGCCACCTGCCCCTACCATCTCATAGCTCTGAGACCTGTCATAATGCCACCTGCCCCTCTGCCATCTCATAGCTCTGAGACCTGTCATAATACCACCTGACCCTACTATCTCATAGCTCTGAGACCTGTCATAATACCACCTGTCCCCTACATCTCATAGCTCTGAGACCTGCCATAATGCCACCTGTCCCCTACATCTCATAGCTCTGAGACCTGCCATAATACCACCTGCCCCTCTGAGACCTGTCATAATGCCACCTACCATCTCATAGCACTGAAACCTGATAATACCACCTGCCCCTACCATCTCATAGCTCTGAGACCTGTCATAATACCACCTGCCCCCTACCATCTCATAGCTCTGAGACCTGTCATAATGCCACCTGCCCCTCTGCCATCTCATAGCTCTGAGACCTGTCATAATGCCACCTGCCCCTCTGCCATCTCATAGCTCTGAGACCTTTCATAATGTGAACTGCCCCTATCATCTGATAATCCTGAAAGCTAAAATATTAATTGGCTACTACCATCTCATAGTTCTAGCATATTTAGCTAGAGATCTAGCATAATGACATCTGCCTCTACAGCCTATCAGTTGTCTGAGATCTGCCATAATCTACTCAGATAGTTATATTAAAAAAAAAAAAAAAGTATTTAGTTATGTGTTAGTTGTGTGCTTTGTCCTGATTGCAGACCCAGTTGGTGTACCCCGATGGGAGCTTCAGTCATACCATGGTGCTGGTGAATCTTGAAGATGGAATGTCAGGCAAGGTACAGTGAATATTGTGGGGTCAGGAAATCTATATATGCCTAGTCTACTAATATTATAGATATGTGCTATTTTTTGCAGAACGTCGACCTCCAGTGGTACATTGCTAGAGAAGATGATGAAATGGAAGTCTATAACCCATATAGTTTACCTAATCAGGTGAGACTCTTTCTGACATCTGAACGAGAGAGAAGACTAGCAAATCTAATCCTCAAATAATATAATGAACCATTTTCCTGTTGGCATCAACCACACTCCTTAACCAGCAAGGGGAAGTGTCATGCTAAATAATATATTAAATTATATCTGCCTTGTGCTTTCTGAAGAATCCCACTACCACCACCACCTCCAATGCATGGCTTTATCAGGCACTGCACAGTTATAGTAAATAATGGCAGTAATCATACAACCTTTTTTATTGTCGTATCAAATGTAGGAAGTGATCAGACAACTGGTCAGAGTCATAGTAAAAATCGATAATCATAAGGCAACTGAACAGTCATGGTAAAAATGTCAGTGACAGGAAAACGAATTATAGTAGTAGAAAATAACTCAATAATGAAACAAATAGTAAATACAGACAGTGTTTTAACAGCAAGTCATAGATATGGCAAATGTAGTTAGTTATTAGACAATGTGTCGTAGAATTATGATAACTATGACCAGTGGAAATATGATAGACATTTAAATACATAAAGGGAAACAACACAGAAAAGGAGACTATATTTAACCCCTTAGTGACCAGACAGTTTTCCAATTTCTTACCGTTTGGGACCAGGGCTGTTTTTACATTTCTGCTGTGTTTGTGTTTAGCTGTAATTTTCTTCTTACTCGTTTACTGTACCTACTCATATTATTTAGTTTTTCTTGTCATTAAATTGTCTTTCTAAAGATACCATTTTTTTTATCATATCATATAATTTACTATAAAAAAGATTATAAAGTATGATGAAAAGATGTAAAAAAAAACCACACTTTTTCTAACTTTGACCCCCAAAATCTGTTATGCATCTACAACCGCCAAAAAACACATTTGCTAAATAGTTTCTAAATGTTGTGCTGAGTTTAGAAAAATTAACATGTTCTTAGCTTTTTTTGGAAAGGTATAGGGCAATGAGTACAAGTAGCACTTTGCTATTTCCAAACCATTTTTATTTTCAAAATTAACGCAAGTTACATTGTAACACTGATATCTGTCAGGAATCCCTGAATAACCCTTTACATGTATATATTTTTTTAAAAGAAGACAATCAAAGGTATTAAACTTGGAGTATTTTGACTCTTTTCATGCTCTTTTTATTCAACCATTTTACCACCAATCTATGCCAAATTAAAAAAAATAATAATAATAAATGGTGGGGTTTTTTGACACATAGCAATTTAAGAATACATGTACTGAGAACTTTAAGAGTTATTGCCAAAGAACACACCAATATATGTTTAGCAACATCTCCTGAGTACAGTGATACCCCCATATATAGGTGTGTCGGGTTCTGAGGGGGCTAAAAGACCTTATTTGGAGGGTGCATGTGGCGAAAGTGACCTCGCCACTGGTTTTTGGAGGGGCCTGTTTGCCAGCCTCCTGCCCTGCGACTATGGCCCTGGGATGTATTGCCCTTCTAGGAACTGATTTGGGCATATTGTATTTTATTATGCTGCTGGCCCTTTAAGAACCATCTGGGGACCTACTGTGGAGTTTCTGGGTTGCCACCATTTCATGTATCAGGCACATGGTGAGAACAATGGATGGCGGCCGTTTTAACTCACAGACACTGTTTTGACTTTTCAACACGGTGCCATCTCGCCGGTATTTGGTGCACAAAGACATCGTTCAGTAGTTTTAAAATAAAGAACAAGGGACACATTTAACAGTAATTATTTTTCATGTAGCCTGTATATGTTCTGCGGAATCTGCATTAAACCGTATCTTCCAAACTACTGAACGGATCTGGGTGAATTTTGGATATGTGGTTCACCCAGATCCCCCGGTTCCGAGGATATATGGGGTTATTGCATGTTTTGGGGTTCCTGTGATATGTTTTATAATACTGTATTTTCCTGCCTGTCATAATTAAGTTAGTCTATTGTGTTGAGATAATTGTATCACAGGCAGAGGGGAGGATTTCTGATGTAATGAATGGGAGTGTTAGCTGTGTTGTAATGTGTTGATTGGTTGTTCTTCAAAACCCTGTGGGCAGTACTATGTGTGTAGAATGTGAATAAAAGAGGCTATATGTGCCAGTACAGACAGTTCTTCTTCACTCTCAATCTAGAGTCCTGTCTCTTATTGGGGGAATTGCTATATCACTACAAGGGATTGCTATGCTCTGCATGCTCCCTTGGATAATCACTTCTAAGCTCTTTTAAGAGCTTGTTCCTGCTTCACTCTCTTGGAGGAGAGGTTCACCCACTGGAACCTGGAGCCTTGTTGTAGGTCCAGGATGGGTAGGAGACGGCGAGACCAAGCGGTTAGTGGGGTCTGCGGAGCGCTTGGAGCATCCTTCAATGGAGGTACCCAGTCGGGGTGCAAGTTGATCCCTTACAGTGCACATTCCAGTTTTCCAACTTAGAACTTTCTCAGCTAGTCATCATTCACCCATGTCCTATTTGGGACATTTTTGAAGCTGGCCAATGTAATTTACCCCAATCAAACCATTTATTTTTTGAAAAGTAGACAACCCAGGATATTCAATTTGGGGTATGTCCAGTCTTTTTTACTAGCCATGTACTCACACATACTGACCAATGTTAGCAATTATATTTGTTTGTGTGTTAAATTGCAAAAAACTATTATGAATGCTAACTTTGGCCAGTGTTTGTGACTAACTGGCCACTAAAAAAAAGACTGAACATACCCCATTTGCAATACCTTGGGTTGTCTTCTTTGCAAATGGTATACCATGATGGGGGTAGTACTCATTCCTGGGCTACCATACGCTTTCAAAGACAACATAAAAAAAAAATCGGGCAAATTTCAATGTGAAAAAACGGCCTTATTTGATAATTCCTGTAACTTTCAAAAATACTATAAAATCTGTTACTAATAGTAAATATAGACAGTGATCAGACAGCTACTAATAGTAAATATAGACAGTGATCAGACAGTTACTAATAGTAAATATAGACAGTGATCAGACAGTTACTAATAGTAAATATAGACAGTGATCATACAGCTACTAATAGTAAATATAGACAGTGATCATACAGCTACTAATAGTAAATATAGACAGTGATCAGACAGTTACCAATAGTAAATATAGACAGTGATCAGACAGCTACTAATAGTAAATATAGACAGTGATCAGACAGTTACTAATAGTAAATATAGACAGTGATCAGACAGTACTAATAGTAAATATAGACAGTGATCATACAGCTACTAATAGTAAATATAGACAGTGATCGGACAGTTACTAATAGTAAATATAGACAGTGATCATACAGCTACTAATAGTAAATATAGACAGTGATCATACAGCTACTAATAGTAAATATAGACAGTGATCATACAGCTACTAATAGTAAATATAGACAGTGATTATACAGTTACTAATAGTAAATATAGACAGTGATCATACAGTTACTAATAGTAAATATAGACAGTGATCAGACAGTTACTAATAGTAAATATAGACAGTGATCATACAGCTACTAATAGTAAATATAGACAGTGATCATACAGCTACTAATAGTAAATATAGACAGTGATCAGACAGTTACCAATAGTAAATATAGACAGTGATCAGACAGCTACTAATAGTAAATATAGACAGTGATCAGACAGTTACTAATAGTAAATATAGACAGTGATCAGACAGTGTCATGGTCATAATTATAGGCTGTTATTTCGAAAGCTTGTAAGAGATATGGTAAATGTAGGCAGCGCTTGGGCAACTAATCATAGTCCTTATTAATAAATGAGTGATCAGACAACTATTCATAGATATAATAGTTATGTTTATTACCGCGTTTTGCAATTCTAGTTTAAATTCACTGCCTCACGGGTAAACCTTGCCTAGTGAGGATATTCTTCGCCAGACGTGTAGTTTCTGACATGTTGTCTTTGGAATACAGAAGACAGGGATTCTCCTAACAGGGTCCTTCATTTCTGATTCCTTTTCAGATAAGATCTATTCCATCATGTGATCCCCAAAACACACTGCACTGCAAGGTTGGAGACTTAACGGCAAAACATGGCACCATTATCACTGGGAACAGGAAGATCGTTACTGATTCCAACCTCCCGCTGCTTGGTGACTTCACAGGTAAAGATATGGTCCTAGTGTCTTCCAAGGTTGCCGACAGGCTGCTTGTTTGTGAAATGCTCAATCCAAGTCACCCATCCAGGTGTTTGGAACTGACAGTCATACCTAGCGAGGTATTCTCAGCAGGTCCCTCAGGAAACTTTTAGGGATTATTTATCAAAAACTCATTAATATTTTACCAATATAATCTCTTTCTATGGAATTATTAACTTCCTCCGGTGAATTAAAAATGTAGGTAAAATAAGTTGAGACAGAAGTGTTGCCAAACCCGCTAACCATAGCACTGGTTCCTATTACACACAAAGTAGCATGTAACCTCTGTTACTTTCAGTGCCATAACAGAGAGCAGGACACTACTTCCACTGGGCACAGAAAGAGGTCACTTTCTAGTGACTCTCACCTTTTGACTCGCTCCACCAAGTCTCACTAAACTTGCCAGCTTTGCCACAAAACAGCACTATTTAGTGAATATCGAATGATGTTGCTGTTTCTATAGCTTCCTATGGGGTGCTTGCACTCCGAGTAGATGACTTTACTAATTGGCACCACAACATTGCTATTCCAGCTAGGAAAAAGAATGTTTAGAGTAACAATTGAAATCCCTGTGCTGTGTTAGTGATCCTCAGCTTTGAACAGTGGAACCCGGTCAGGGAATGTTTTTTTGATGCCGTCCCATAGTACAAAGGGAAAGCCATAAAATACCCGGAAAGACGTAGACTTGGTAGAATGATACCAAGTATATATATTTTATTTTATTTTATATAGCCAATATAAGGACAACTTTCTTGATGATGGTCACTTATCAAAAAAAACAAACAATGCAGCTCAATGAGAAGTCTTTGTAAGTCAGGTGCTCTGAGCAATTGCTGCCTCTTCAGTTTAGTTCAACTATGCTAACCAAACCAGGAAGTTACAGGACCAGTTGTCTGATTGACAGCGAGGTGGGTGTAACAAGGTTCATTTATAAATCTGTCAATTTCTTTTGAAATCTGCACTTTTTGTAAAATGAAATAAAGAGGACACACTCTTCACACAGAAAGCATTTCAGTAAGCTAAATTGCTTTAGGAGTCTTGGTGTCTCTCTAATACTTACATTTGTTGTAGATTGCATTCTCTTACCATTGGACAGGCTGTAACGTGTTGTCTCATTCTGTGTGGGGCTCTCACAGTGTCAGGGTCTTACCTGGGTTGTGAGTCTGTAGCGCAGATATGTTGCTCACCCTTGCAGATAGCCACAGGCCAAGGTGGTCAGGTAAGAATTCACCCGGCCTGTGGGTCTGTGCACGGGGGCTGTGCAGGATGAAGTACCAAGTCGCAGGACAGGCAAGGACTCAAACAGCAGGATCGTCAAAGGATAGCCGAGGTCAAAGGATGCCAGAAGACAGGAACAACGAGGAGTAGCCGAAGTCAAGGGATGCCAGAGGTCAGAGTAAACGTAGTCAGAAGCCGGGGTCAATAACAAGTAGCAGTTCAAACAACAGGAACACTGGTACAAAGCACACAACAGGATCAAAGACTTGATCCTGATCACAGGGCGAGGCTGAGTTTAAATACCCTGCTAATGTCTGATCAGGTTCAGGTGCAGCACAGCCAAATTCAAGGTACAGCCCCCAGAGTGATAGACAAGCCAGGATGAACAGGACCGGAATGACTTGTGGAATACAAAAGCTGCTGTGGCTCAGAGGTAGGAAGCAGGACCAGGACTGCGAAGTTCCCCGGTTCAAGTCCCTTGTTGGGATTTCTACGGGTCTGTTTGATGCGGCGAGACCCGTGACACACAGGTTGCCCTCCAACTAATGACTCTTCCCCTTCTCTCTCTATTTTGTTTTAGTCGTAGGAAGATCTATGGCTGTTAAGACAGACTCCCAGGATCTCTTTACCACCAACATATTACCTGATGTTCCTGTCTCCTTCCTATTAGTTCCACGAGAGACCCCGTTTAATAAGTGAGTATTGTTTACTTAATGCGAAACACACATTGAATTGTAATGTATTTATTAATGTGATGAAACCTGTTCTGTGCGCTGAGTGAAATTGTTACTGGAATTAGAACTGTACGGGAGACTGCAATCTGTCTGATATATCAAGGTAGCTATGGGGGAGATGACCCTACCAGGTGGTCAATGTTTAATGGCTGCAGCCAGAATTTTCTTTTTAGTAATGAGGTTTATTTTTTATTACAAGTGTGAGAAATCAATAGCAGTATTGAATGTTACCTTCAAATAAAGTTAAAATACATCACATACAAAATAATGAGTTTGCTTTAAATGATGGGAATGGGAGTGGGTTCTATCACCTATATTCAGTCCTAGGACTGTATTTGGACATCCATGGTTAAGGCTAGGGTTCAGATAGGGTTACGGTTCAAACTTGGGTTATAGTTTTAGCTAGGGCTCCTTTAATCTTACACAAGAGCCAGAGGGAAGCCCTGGAATGTACATTTTAGGGCTATGGTTTAGCTAAGTAAGGGTGTGACAGAACGCCACCACGAGTGCCATACCCACATGTGCCCACTTGCTTGCCCGCATTGTTTTCAGGTCCCCCTGCAGGGGATCACCGTATCTGCAACTAAAGGAGCCATAATGACTGGCCGGAGAAGATCCAGGAGCCTCGTGCTTGCAGAAAGGCAGACACCGACTGCAGGGGCTCCCTACCCGGGAGCTATGAGTCCAGGCTCATAGCTGCGCAAAGAGCGCTCTCTCTGGTGCTACCTACGTGGAGATATAACCCCAGCAGACTCTCTGTAACTATGAGTTGGCTTCATGGCTGCAAAGTCCCGCTGGCTGCCTGGAAGTCCATGCCGGCCAATAGGAGAAGGGCTACCATTCAAACTGGTTTGCGCCCTTTCTCCCGATTGGTCAGCGAAACACCTCCCCTCCCTGATTGCCGATTTGTGTAAGTTGGTTTTGCCCCCTTTCTCCTGATTGGCTGGCGAGACACCTTCCCTCACTGAGCGCCGTTTGGTGCTAAGTTTGAATCTACCGGCCTAAATCAAGGGATTCTGTGGAACTGTTTTCAGGTATGTACAGAGCCTCAAGCCCAGACTTTACACAATGATTTCTCGGGCACTGTACATCCGATAGCTCTGCTATTTGCAGGGATCATAGCTGGGACCAAGAGCTATCCAGTGATGTATGTTTTATGTGTGTGCCCTTTCTGGGGAGTGGAGCACCCTAATTTCCCCAAGTGTATGTGATGTGCATTACTGTACGTATTTGTTGTACTGATTGTATCTCCAAGAGCGGGAGATGGTTATCTGTAAGCCATCGCCCTCGAGCCTGGGGCTTGTACTGACTAGAATGGAGAGGGTCTGTGTATAAATTGGCTGTACCAATAAAGCATTTTGTGTTGTACTCCCAGAGCTGTGTATCATCCAGTTACTGGGGGGAATGTTGGTCTGAATAGTTTAATGGTTCCAGAGTGACTGATGGAAGGAATTAGCAGAAGTAACCGGTTGGGTTACCCGGGGTCCGCAACAAAGGGTTCAGGCTAGGGTTTGAGGAAAGAGCTAGAATTAGGAATGTATCCTTTGATTTAAGGGTAACACAGGAAAGTACATTTTAGGGCTACCTACGGGTTCAGGCTAGGGTTAGAGGAAAGGGCTAGAACAGGCATAGGCAACCTTCAGCATGTCAGATGTTTTGGACTATACCTCCCATAATGCTTTGCCAGCATTATGGTTGTAAAAGCATTATGGGGGGTGTAGTCCACAACATATGGAGTGCCAAAGGTTGCCTACCTCTGGGCTAGAATTAGGAATTTATCCTTTGATTTAAAGGATCACTATAGTGCCAGGAAAACATACTCGTTTTCCTGGCACTATGTGTTAATAGGTCCCCCCCACCCTCAGGGTCCCACTACCGTCGGGCTCTAGGGGGAGGAAGGGGTTAATCCCTTACCTTTTTTCCAGCACCGAGCTCCCTCGGCGCTGAGGACTCTCCTCCTCCTCCCGACGTCATCGGCTGAATGCGCATGCTAGATAAGAGCCGCGTGCGCATTCAGTCAGTCCATAGGAAAGCATTTTCAATGCTTTCCTATGGACGCTGGGGTCTTCTCACTGAGATTTTCACAGTGAGAAGCGCGGAAGCACCTCTAGTGGCTGTCAATGAGACAGCCACTAGAGGCTGGATTAACCCAAATGTAAACATAGCAGTTTCTTTGAAACTGCTATGTTTACAGCTGCAGGGTTAACCCTAGATGAACCTGGCACCCAGACCACTTCAATGAGCTGAAGTGGTCTGGGTGCCTAGAGTGGTAAGGAGAAGCCATGAATGTACATTGTAGAGCTAAGGTTTAGTTAAGTAAGGGTTCAGGCTCGGGTTGTGGGGAAAGGGCTAGAATTAGGAATTTATCCTTTGCTTTAAGGGGAGCCTGGGAATGTACATTTTAGGGCTAGGGTTTAGCTAAGTAGGGGTTCAGGCTAGAGTTAAGGTTTTACTCATGGATACCTTGATATTTAGAGCACCAAGACATGTATACCACAAGTGGCCCTAGTTTGGCTGGAGTTACATTGCTGCCATTAATTTAGCTTTTCTTCCTGTAGTTATATGTTTGTAGAGGAGTTGGGGAGACTGAATCATATGGTTTCATGTCATATCATTATCAGGAGACAGCTGAATAAAATGGTACATTATTATATTATTTATATAGCGCCAGCACATTGTGTAGTGCTGTACAATGTGTACATTTCTATTACCTCTATTAACATACAGAATGATTTGCTTAGAAAGTACACATCCGGGTCTTTAAACTATCTATTTAATGTGGCGACACAATGCCTTTTAGCAGTAAATTCCACATGTGTTCACCTTACTGTAAAGACCCCTTTCCATTGCTTTACATGAAATTTCCTTTCTACAAGTTTATTGAATGGCTTCCCCTTTATACAGTCCTATTAATAAACAGGGAAGCATATATGGATGAATGTAGAACGTGCCGTCCTTTTAGGGGAGCAATGCTATTGGAACCCTTCCCCACACTCTAATTGCAGTGAAAGAGCACTTTGTATATCAGCTGCACTTTCAATTGAAGAAGGGAATGATTTACATTAATGCTCATTGTTAAGACACCTCCCGTGTCTTTAAGCCAAACCGCCGTTTAGTAAACCTTCCCCGGCTGCAGTACAGTCTCTGTTCGCTTACTCTGTAACCCACGAACCAAATGCAGGGGAAGCGGCAATCTCCCGATCGAAATCCACGAACGGCTCCAAACTCCCGAACGGCAATATACGAACTGCTAGGAACCGTCGAACAATAATATCCCCAAAGCGGCTTTCGTTCCATCCAGCAGTCTCTAAACGTGAAGAAGAAATCCCCCCAATAACGAGACAGAAGCTCCGCATTGAGGGTCAAATAAGATCTGGGTTTACTGTGGGCTACCTGCCCGTATTTATGCAGGTCTCCCACCTGGTGGACACTCCCCTAGGGGACCAAATGGAAGACTTAAAGTACAGACAGATAGCAGGACATTTCTGACACACAGTCACATATTTTACCCACAGTACATTCTGATTCCCTCCCCTCTGTCCTGGAGTTAATTACCAAGTAACTCAATTAACTCCAGGACAAGGACAGTCGCCATCTTAAACATGAAATAATAAAAGACACAAAAATGCATAACTACATGAAAACTGAACATTTCCCATTCGTATTACATGTCCCCAGATAGCCTGGATCTGAGTGCATATTATTGGCGAATAGCGCTCAGATCCCACACACATAGTTCAATCGCCATGGAGTCAAAGTTCTTACAGTCCTTCGGTACACGAATGACTCCATGGGTGGGCTATCTGGGTTAAGTCTTTTGTGTGTTCTCAATCTCCCGAACGGCCGATGTTCGCATGCTTTCGTGGAGGCAGCCAGGCGTTCCCTTGTTTCAGCGGTGTTCGACAGAAAAAGTGTCCGTTTTCCGTTCCATAGAAATAGAGCCAAACACCGCTGAGCGTTCGCATGATTTAAAATGGCCGCTGCCTCGTGGTCGACATACGAACGACGACCACCCTGAGTTCGGTTTAATTGAGAAGTGTCTGCGGTTAACCACAACGTTATAATGGTGATCACTTCGTTAACCTGCAGCACACTCCTCACTTGGGTGGCCGTTCGTTCGGCGGTTTTGTTCGGGAAAAAGAGTCATTCGAATGGCTGGGCTATAGAAACCAGCCATTCATACGAACGGGGACAAACAGACGAACGGGCAAAAAATCCAGCAGACAGATGGTTCTGTCACACTCATTTATTAAAAGTAAATTCAACAGCCAACGTGAATTGGAAAAAAAAAAAAAAAAAAAAAGATTTCATGATTTGGGCAGAGTTGCCCATTTCTGCAGCATTTTCCCTCTGTCCTATGATGGGTGTAACAATGTCTAAAGATGTCTTTCGTTATCATTGTATTTGAAACCAACTTTCGAAAGATTGCAAAACTCTTCTTCTCTCTGACACTTCCCCTCTGGTTTATTTAAAAATTCAAGGTCCCTTTCTCCAATTCAATGGAGTCTCTTGAGTAAAATTCTTCTGAACAGCAAACTGATAAACATTTACCACAAACATGTCTCAAACTCACTGAAATCGTAAAGTACCGCTAGCATCTGAATCAGGCAGGACAATCATTATGATGGAGACTACCATCGCAGGTCAAGGCAGTAATAATTCTGCTAATAAATACTATATTATACTCATTGCGAAAGTGCCACCTGACTTGTGATGAGTTTCAGACATGGGACAGAGGTTCCTCCACACAGTCAGAGTCTGGGTACGCTAACTCAGCTGTCTGTGCTTTGTGGACTCCATGGAGAACATGGTGAGAGCATCACTGGCTGGCTGATATCCAAACCTGTCCACAACATTTCTTTTACAAAAAGTGACTTGTTTGTCCACGCTAGTGTCATACACATTGAATGTCCAAGGGAGGAAATAGAGGGTCATCTCAATTTTTAAGCAGCAATCTCGATTATTTTTTTTCAGTTTTATCTTGTTTTATTACCCAGTGTATCCTAATGATTACTCTCCCCCTCACCCCGTGTCTTTATTTATAATCGTTCCTTTCTTGTGCTGGAACTCAATGTCTCGATGCTGCCATTTTGTTCTCTGTCTATAATGTCTGCAGAGTACCTTCTGTTGGAATCTTTTGACTGACTGATTGAGGATATGTTACTTGGGCACCTGAAATGGACATTGTCAGAGATCATGCTCCCCATAAAAAGACAAATTATCTTTAACTAAAAGACTGCGGTGAATTTAAACCCAAACACTAATCAAAACGTCTTAGTGAATTGACGAAACGTGCTCTGTAATAATCAGAATTGAGCAGGATCCTTGTACGGTCATTTGTGTTTGCTTGTTCTCCTGTTAATGGACAATGAGCACTTACTGGCACTTACCTGGAGCACCATTACTGGCAGATTGTACGCATTAGAACACAATTTATTCTGTATTAAAACGATCGTGTTATATGACAGGTGCATTGTCGCCATATGGGCTGGAGGAGCTGACCGTTACCTTTTTCCCAACCCACACCAATGAAACACGGACACTTTATGGTATGGGTCAATATGTCCACAGCTTTTATTCATAATAATATATAAATAACATAAAAGTCATTGCCCACCCCACATCCTCAGCCGTCCATCATTATCATTTTCCACATATCAATTCGCAAGGCAATGACCCATCATATATAACATAACATAACATTGTATAACAATCCATAAGTATAACAAAACAAGATCTAACATTTTCCACACGATCCTGGCAGGGGTATACCTTGATACCCCTACACCACCTGGGTTCTGAGCTACCACCGAGCTCGAAACCCACCAACATTTTACCAACAGGTAACTAGTCCATATTGAAACAGCCAACTCACTACTCTTGCTCTACGCTTCCTTAAGCAGGCCCGTTACCCCCTTAACTTTCCTTCCACTAGCCCGCCACAAGCTCAGATCTTGACCCCTTAAGCCGTCTGAGCTCCGCCACCCAGAAGAAATAGAGCCTTGGCCAGGCCCTCCTACAGCCCCAAATTAAAAAAATCGATCCCCACCTCCGAGAGGTGCACCCCATCATCTCTGAAGTACCCTGGTAGCATCATCTCTGAAGTACACTGGTAGTTCCCTGTGCTGAACTACCACCCTGCCCAGCTTCCTCACAAAACTGGCCATCAACCCGTTAACCTTCCCTCGGCAGCGCCCTATAGCTGCCGAATCCCGAGCATGCTGCCAACGGAGCCGGGGAACTATCTCGGACCATACCAACTGAACACCCGGGACCCAGGCCCTGATCCTGTTCACATCCTGATTCATCCTTTTTACTAATAGCCGTTGCGGGATAAGCCCAAGATCATTTCCGCCTGCATGCAGCACGAGCACATCTGGCCGCCTACCCCTCGTAACCATACTAAGGATCTCGCTACACACTTCCTTCCAACCATAACCCTTGTAACCAAACCATTGTAACTTAATCCGGTCCTCAGGGAAGCCCACCTGCTGACCAAGAAAATGAACTGCAGCTAGGGTTCTTGGCCCAGAATATAAAAGAATGGTCCACAATCCACGCCATCTTATCCAACCGAACGTAGGACCGGAACATCACCGATTCCCGCCGCCCAATTTTCTTGACCATTTCATCGCCCAAGCCTAGCCAAGTTGCCTCGGTTGCTGCCCCTATGCGGAACGAGTGCGTCCCGAACTGATTCGTCCACACCCCCAAATCCTGAAGTCCTAACGACCTTGAGAAACTGAAAACGGGAAAGTGAGGTAACTAGTTCCCGGATACGAAACGCCCCGAAGAAGGCCAAGAGGAACGCCACTTCAAACAAGCCCGCCTCATACCCGTTGAAGCAAAGCCCCGGCAGGCTGCGCCCCAGTCCCCGGGGACAGGCCTTTTGCCAATAGCCGGAAAACATACTATAGAAGCGCATCCAGCCCGGAACCTCGGACCATCGCCAGGTTCAATCCTTCCAGAGACTGCTCCCAGGCATCCCAGACCTTACTCTAGGCCGACCTTGGCCACGCCCGACCCGGTCCTGGCACTCCCCGCATCAACGGCACCCAGGCTCAAACGTTGCAGCGGTCTCCTCCGCTGTACCGGGCGCCGGCCCCCGCGGCCATCTTGATCCACCGCCTCCAGTACTGCACCGAGTTGCTCACGCAGCCAGTCAGTCCCTCTGTCCCTGGCAGCATTCTGGATCCCTGCCATGAGCTCCTCCAGCATCTGCTCAGCCATCTGCAAAAGAAAAAACAAACTTAAGTCAATTAGTAATGAGGTATTATAAAATAGATAGTATCAATCAATTTATCCATCCAGTATCTATCCATCTAGTATCTATCTATCTAG
>OW240918.1:155872688-156020556 GCA_933207985.1 Pelobates cultripes
CGTCGGGTAGATGAAGCCGCCGTTTAGGCAATAATCCCCTTCTCCAGAAATGCAGGTTTAAATCCAGCCGATCGCCAAACTCCCGAACGAAGTCCGCGAACACGGCAACTCCCGATCAGCCAAACAGTCGAACGCCTTCCACAGCTAGAAATAACGAAAGCGCTGTCCCAGTAATAATTCCCCCCACAAACGAGACCAAGCTCCGTCTTGAGGGTCAAATGAAGATCTGTTTAATGGGGGCTACCTGCCCGGTATTTATGCAGGTCTCCACAAGGTGGACACTCCCCGAGGGGACCTTGTGGAAGACTGTAACACATATTGTACAGTAGCCAATCGCAGTGGCTTCAACAGTAGCCCTTCCCATCTTGCCCATAATTCCGTCTTCTTTACCTTGGAGATAATTGGGGAAGAAACCTAATTATCTCCCAAGGTAGAGACCATCGCCATCTTAATTTACAGTAACACAAAGACATTAAAATGCATAACTACAGAAATACCGAATGCATATGGTTCGTGTAACGTATCCCCAGACAGCCTGGATCTGAGGGCATGTTTTCACCGAATAGCGCTCAGATCCGATGTATCTAGTCGAATCGCCATGGAGTCAAAGTCTTTCACCAGTCCTTCGGTATACGAATGACTCCATGGGATGGCTGTCGGGGTAAAAGTCCATACGACTGAATAAAACTCCCGAACGACCGACGTTCGCATGCCTTGTCGAAAAGGAAGGTAGGCAGCAGCTTTTCAGCGGTGTTCGGTAGTTTAAGTGTCCGTTTTTAGTTCCATACAGTTTGTACCGAACACCGCTCTGTGTTCGTATGTCCCAAAATGGCCGCTGCCTCGTGGTCGACATGCGAACGACGACCACCCGTACGAATGGAATGGAGAGGTGTCTGCGGTTAACCACAACGTTCTAATTGGGGCCAAGAGGTTAACCAGCAGCACACTCCTCTCCTGGGTGGCCGTTCGTTCGGTAGTTTCAATCGGCATTTTGCAAATACACGAACGGGGGTATAGGAACCGGCAATTCCGCGAACAAAGGGAAACAGACGAACCAACAATGCAGATGAATCTGTCACAGGGGAGGAGTCTGGCAAACAAGCCTCTCCAGGACCAAGTGGCGAAGGGCACTTCGTCACAATTATCACTAGTGAAAGAGGGGAGACAATACAGACCTCTCCCCAGCTCCCCTCCCATGATTATCACTAGTGAAAGAGGGGAGACAATGTAGACCTCTCCCCAGCTCCCCTCCCATGATTATCACTAGTGAAAGAGGGGAGACAATACAGACCTCTCCCCAGCTCCCCTCCCATGATTATCACTAGTGGGAGAGGGGGGACAATACAGACCTCTCCCCTCCCATGATTATCACTAGTGAAAGAGGGGAGACAATGCAGACCTCTCCCCAGCTCCCCTCCCATGATTATCCAGCTCCCCTCCCATGATTATCACTAGTGAAAGAGGGGAGACAATACAGACCTCTCCCCAGCTCCCCTCCCATGATTATCACTAGTGAAGAGACAATGCAGACCTCTCCCAGCTCCTCATGATTATCACTAGTGAAGAGGGAGACAATGCAGACCTCTCCCCAGCTCCATGATTATCACTCCCATGATTATCACTAGTGAAAGAGGGGAGACAATACAGACCTCTCCCCAGCTCCCCTCCCATGATTATCACTAGTGAAAGAGGGAGACAATACAGACCTCTCCCCAGCTCCCCTCCCATGATTATCACTAGTGAAAGAGGGGAGACAATGCAGACCTCTCCCCAGCTCCCCTCCCATGATTATCACTAGTGAAAGAGGGGAGACAATACAGACCTCTCCCCAGCTCCCCTCCCATGATTATCACTAGTGAGAGAGGGGAGACAATGCAGACCTCTCCCCAGCTCCCCTCCCATGATTATCACTAGTGAAAGAGGGGAGACAATGCAGACCTCTCCCCAGCTCCCCTCCCATGATTATCACTAGTGAAAGAGGGGAGACAATGCAGACCTCTCCCCAGCTCCCCTCCTATGATTATCACTAGTGAGAGAGGGGAGACAATGCAGACCTCTCCCCAGCTCCCCTCCTATGATTATCACTAGTGGGAGAGGGGAGACAATGCAGACCTCTCCGGTCTAACTGGTCTAACTGGTACAAACCATGTGACATGTAAGCAAACTATAACACCTGTGGCATCAATAAATGATCAGGTATTGGTTAGGAGATTTCTCAATTCTCAATCTACAAACGTGGCCTGTGGTATTTACTCAGTGACTAATAAACGTGGCCTGTGTTATTTACTCAGTGACTAATAAACATGGCCTGTGGTATTTACTCAGTGACTAATAAACATGGCCTGTGTTATTTACTCAGTGACTAATAAACGTGGCCTGTGGTATTTACTCAGTGACTAATAAACATGACCTGTGGTATTTACTCAGTGATTAATAAACATGGCCTGTGGTATTTACTCAGTGACTAACAAACGTGGCCTGTGTTATTTACTCAGTGACTAATAAACGTGGCCTGTGGTATTTACTCAGTGACTAATAAACGTGGCCTGTGTTACTTACTCAGTAACTAATAAACGTGGCCTGTGTTATTTACTCAGTGACTAATAAACATGGCCTGTGTTATTTACTCAGTGACTAATAAACGTGGCCTGTGGTATTTACTCAGTGACTAATAAACATGGCCTGTGGTATTTACTCAGTGACTAATAAACGTGGCCTGTGTTATTTACTCAGTGACTAATAAACGTGGCCTGTGGTATTTACTCAGTGACTAACAAACGTGGCCTGTGTTATTTTTCTCAGTGACTAATAAACGTGGCCTGTGTTATTTACTCAGTGACTAATAAACGTGGCCTGTGGTATTTACTCAGTGACTAATAAACGTGGCCTGTGTTATTTACTCAGTGACTAATAAACGTGGCCTGTGGTATTTACTCAGTGACTAATAAACGTGGCCTGTGGTATTTACTCAGTGATTAATAAACATGGCCTGTGTTATTTACTCAGTGACTAATAAACGTGGCCTGTGGTATTTACTCAGTGATTAATAAACATGGCCTGTGTTATTTACTCAGTGACTAATAAACGTGGCCTGTGGTATTTACTCAGTGACTAATAAACGTGGCCTGTGTTATTTGCTTATTGACTTCTCTGTGTTTATAAGGGTTTAATGACAGCAAGGCACTCTCATTGCTACAAACCCAGGGTCTGCCAGGATCTCTCCACTCAACATGTCATCCAGGTAAAAACACAAGTGCGGCACTCCCTCACTGGTAACCTCGATGGTTACCCTCTATCTCCGACCCCCCATATTATCCCCAATGGTACCCTCAATCTGTGACCCCCATATTATCCCCAATGGTAACCTCAATCACCGACCCCCCATATTATCCCCAATGGTACCCTCTATCTCCGACCCCCCATATTATCCCCAATGGTAACCTCAATCTGTGACCCCCATATTATCCCCAATATTACCCTCTATCTCTGACCCCCATATTATCCCCAATGGTGCCTTCAATCTGTGACCCCAATATTATCCCCAATGATACCCTTAATCTGTGACCCCCATATTATCCCCAATGGTACCCTCAATCTGTGTGACCATATTATCCCCAATGGTAACCTCTATCTCTGATCCCCATATTATCCCCAATGGTGGTGCCCTCAATCTGTGACCCCCATATTATCCCCAATGGTACCCTTAATCTGTGACCCCCAATATTCTCCCCAATGGTAACCTCAATCTCCGACCCCCCATATTATCCCCAATGGTACCCTCAATCTGTGACCCCCATATTATTCCCAATGGTAACCTCAATCTGTGACCCCCATATTATCCCCAATATTACCCTCTATCTCCGACCCCCATATTATCCCCAATGGTACCCTCAATCTGTGACCCCCATATTATCCCCAATATTACCCTCTATCTCTGACCCCCATATTATCCCCAATGGTAACCTCAATCTTTGACCATATTATCCCCAATATTACCCTCTATCTCTGACCCCATATTATCCCCAATGGTAACCTCAATCTGTGACCCCCATATTATCCACAATGGTACCCTCAATCTGTGACCCCCATATTATCCCCAATGGTAACCTCAATCTGTGACCCCCATATTATCCCCAATATTACCTTCTATCTCTGACCCCCATATTATCCCCAATATTACCTTCTATCTCTGACCCCCATATTATCCTTTATCTCTGACCCCCATATATCCTTTATCTCTGACCCCCATATAATCCTTTATCTCTGACCCCCATATTACCTTCTATCTTGACCCCCATATTACCTCTATCTCTGACCCCCATATTATCTCATTGTTACTCTCTATCGCTTATCTCCTAACATTACCTCTTCACGCTATTACTCTGTAACCCCAGACCCCTAAATATCCCCTGAACTGTTACTCCAGGTGATAACTCAATATGTTCATGTTTGTGTGTTGCAGCATTGGTTCCTTCAGAAGCCTATGGAACAGCAAATGTCTCCAATCTCCCCTTGCTATGGGCAATTATGTGTCTTGCTATTGTACTGGCATTGTAACTGCCCCAGGACCTGTTGGCCGATGTATCTGAAACCTCTTTCTGCAGTTAGTGAATTTCTTTAATCTCGGCTAATTCTATAGAATCTCTGTGCAAATTATTAAACTGCTTCATAGCAAAATATTCCTTGTCTGAGTTTATTCAAATATATTAAACAAAGGTGTATGTGTTATACAGAGGGAAACGCAATAAGAAAGCTGTGTGTTATACAGAGAGAAATAAAACAAAAAAAGGCGCGCTGTACCTTTAAAATTTAAAGTGCAAAAAAAAATCGTGCAATGAAAAGTGTATATTCAATAAAATCACACTCAATATAATAAATGTGCAAAACTTGCAAGTGAAGAGTGATAAAAAAATATACAAATGGTCACTTACAGTAGGGAAATATGTCTCAATGTAAAATGCATATGGTATGGTACATAAAAAATAGAGAAAGCACATAGCATAATACTGTTTCAAATAACATAAAAACAGCCAAGAGAAATGGAATAAAACTCACAAGGAAAGAGCAGTGAAAGTCTGCTCTAACTTTTCAGCATGTAATCCACAACACAGGGATTTGATGACAGTGAAGAGCAGGACGCCAGCTGAATCAAACGATATTTATTTCTTCCAAATAAAAAAACTCCTTTTCCCCCATAGAAGGCCAGTGTCCCATTAAATACTTGAAGAAATGAACACACCAGGGTTCACAATCTCTGCAACTCGCGGGACTATACAGGGCGCTTCCGGGTTCGGAGCTCCGTGCGGTCACGTGATAACGTGATGACGTCGTATGCGAACGTGATGACGCGTTTCGCCCAGAAAAGGCTTCCTCAGATCACGTCCTAATACAGCTGGTCCTGACTTTTAAAGCCCACATTGTGGGCGTGAAATATGTAAATGAATGGCCAAAGTCTCATATAAACGGGGTAGATCCCCTAAATATCTATATAAAGAAGTCCCAAGCAGTAAATGGAATATGGCAAAAAATATGGCAAAAAAATAATAATATACATAATAATAAAAGTACATACATGTCCCAAACAAAATCATGAAATGTCATAAACATATTAACTATACTAAACATATAAAATCTAAAAAGAAAGAATCCTCCATTAAAATACATAAATGCAATTGCACCTACTAATGAGTGGAAAGAAGAGAGAGTAATTATTCTCAGATAAAAAATTCATCTAAAATATAAAATTCACATAATAAAATTATATAAATCAAATTCAATATTAAGACCTTTTGGTTCAAGGGTCTCCAGTGTGTGAACCCACTTAATCTCTTCTTTTCCTATACATTGAATGAAGTTACCTCCTCGCCATGGTTTTTTAACAATTTGAATTCCTAAGAATGTGAGGCCACTAGGATCTTTATTATGATATTTTTTAAAATGAGCGGACACACTATGATGGTCTATGCCTTTTCGAATATTATTGACATGTTCATAAATTCTCTTATGTAAAGGGCGAATAGTTCTGCCCACATATTGGAGTCCGCATGGACATATTAAAAGGTATATAATGTTTTTAGTAAAACAAGTAATAAAATCCTTAATGATATATTCTTCTGTTGTATATTTTGTCTTGAATTTACTAATACCTTTTATAGTATTATTTTTGCTACATTTACATCCTACACATTTTCCACATGAATAGAAACCTTTTCTATTCACACTTAAAAACGTATCGGGTGCCTCCTTTCTTGGGTAATTGAAAGTCAAAATCTGCTTTAGGCTAGGTGCACCTCTAAAAGTGATAAAAGGTTTCTCTGGAATAATTACCGATAGTTCTCTATCCTTTTTTAGAAGGTGCCAATGTTTGTTAATAATAGATTTCACTCTTTTAAAATCCTGATTAAAATCTAGAACTAAAGGTACCTTATCAAATTTCCCTTGTGTTTTATTGTGATTACTTTCTCTAAAAACCAATTGATTCTGCTCCAGGTCTTTTGTTTCCTCATATGCTCTACATAGTATGTCAGTGGGATATTGTTTTTGGGAGAATTTGTCTATTATTATTTTTGCTTGTTCTTCAAAAACATTCTGTTCGGTGCAGTTCCTTCTTATCCTTTGTAATTGGCCTTTTGGAATATACAGAGAGAAACGCAATCAGAAAGCTGTGTGTTATACAGAGGGAAATGCAATCAGAAAGCTGTGTGTTATACAGAGGGAAACGCAATCAGAAAGCCATGTGTTATACAGAGGGAAACGCAATCAGAAAGCCTTGTGTTATACAGAGAGAAACTCAATCAGAAAGCTGTGTGTTATACAGAGAGAAACACAATCAGAAAGCTGTGTGTTATACGGAGAGAAACACAATCAGAAAGCCGTGTGTTATACAGAGGGAAACTCAATCAGAAAGCTGTGTGTTATACAGAGGGAAACGCAATCAGAAAGCTGTGTGTTATACAGAGAGAAACTCAATCAGAAAGCCGTGTGTTATACAGAGGGAAACGAAATCAGAAAGCTGTGTGTTATACAGAGAGAAACGCAATCAGAAAGCTGTGTGTTATACAGAGAGAAACGCAATCAGAAAGCTGTGTGTTATACAGAGGGAAACACAATCAGAAAGCTGTGTGTTATACAGAGGGAAACGCAATCAGAAAGCTGTGTGTTATACAGAGGGAAACGCAATCAGAAAGCTGTGTGTTATACAGAGAGAAACTCAATCAGAAAGCTGTGTGTTATACAGAGGGAAACTCAATCAGAAAGCTGTGTGTTATACAGAGGGAAACGCAATCAGAAAGCTGTGTGTTATACAGAGAGAAACTCAATCAGAAAGCCATGTGTTATACAGAGGGAAACGCAATCAGAAAGCTGTGTGTTATACAGAGAGAAACGCAATCAGAAAGTCGTGTGTTATACAGAGAGAAACGCAATCAGAAAGCTGTGTGTTATACAGAGAGAAACTCAATCAGAAAGCCGTGTGTTATACAGAAAGAAACTCAATCAGAAAGCTGTGTGTTATACAGAGAGAAACGCAATCAGAAAGCTGTGTGTTATACAGAGAGAAACGCAATCAGAAAGCCGTGTGTTATACAGAGAGAAACTCAATCAGAAAGCCGTGTGTTATACAGAGAGAAACGCAATCAGAAAGCCGTGTGTTATACAGAGGGATCAATTAAGACTTGTAGGTGTAAGACTTGTACAGCATGCAAAGGGTGTAATCGTCACTTCGTAAAATGGCAAAATAGAAATCATATATTACAGAAATACCTGAACTCTTATGTATAATGCAAATCACATTTTATATTACAATAGTAGATGAATGAATACACCCATAGAGGACGCGTATCCCAGTAATTAATATCAATCCAAGATAAGTAATATCCAGCAGTCCTATCATACGGTGCATCGCCAACACTAAAATACTCTGACAAATATTTACATTTAGAAAAACGATCAAAACAGAAAAACAAATTGCTGTAACATATATTCAGCTTTGCCAGTCAGAGGACAGAGAAATCACCCAACGTTTCGGCACAAAATGACCTTTGTCAAGGATGAGCATAAATCACTTGTCAATAGGTACATATAGGGAAAAGTCAATTAAAAAGGTGGTAGCCACTCCCCCATTACCCATTAATAAACCCACATTGAATCTGAGTCGCCTGTGTTGTCAAGGTACCATGAAACACTGTCCAGGAGCCAAGGGAATAGAACATGGAGACAGTGGCGTGTTGCTATAGCAACAGACACTCTCTCCTGATATGCCCAAATCACGCTACATGTAAGCCCCCGGAAATAAAAAATGGTGTGTGAAAACAAAATGCACCCGCAGTTGTGTTATAGTGTGTAGCCCAAATGGATCCGTCTGTATCCAGTTACCTGTGATGCAAAAAAATATTGCAAACATACTGGCCTAATTGGTCACGGTAACGTCACCACTACGGATCGCTCCGGCGGCCAAACAAACCATCCGGGATACAAACACTTAAACTACGATGTCTCAGATGAGCCACACCGCAAATATGCTCACTGCTCGTGTTGCCAGCGTTATGGCACAAAAACATCGCTCAATCCCACCCAAGGTACGGACATCCTATTGGTATCCAGATTATGATAGTACAAATCAAATCATTCCTTGTCTACCCACTCGAAAGATATTCTAATCAGTCCGTCAGTATAATGACTCATAAAGTATACGATATAACAGTTAAAATATAAGCGAATAAATAAACATAAATGGCTTACTGTATCAAATACATCAAAGTTGCTTACAATTCCAGCCTTCTTTTTGGCACATCCATGGTGTCAAGTGGAGGGATAAATATTATTTTGCAACTAGGCTTATTTGCAGGTCACGGAGTAGCCCTAAATGATTCGATATTGCTGCTTCTCAATGTTGTCAGCTGCCACGCAGTGATACACCATTTAGATGAGTTCATGTTGGTGGAAGAAGGAAAAAACTCCCCTAAAAGTATTCTCAGCACTACTGCACTATTTTCTACATTGGGAATCCCAATGTCTCCTGACAAGACCCTAGTCCTCACAACTAAATTGGTGTTTTGGGGTATTTTTTGGGATTCGGTACTTTTGCAGACTAGACTCCTGAACGAAAAACTGCTGCGCATCCGGGAGGACTTGGACAGGTTCCTTGAATTGTGGTTATCAACTCGTAAAGATCCTTGTTTGGGTCTGCCGGTATGTTTGAATGACTGGGCATTGCCGCCAGATATGTCCCGGGGTGCCTCCTGGTTGGTGGCATCTCCAGCAGGAGCCTGGAAGGTTAGGGAATAGGCAGCTTAAGTGTGACGGAGTGTAATGCCATCTAGCGATCCGTTTGTAATTGTGTCCGTGCATGGCGTTGCTAATTGAGGAGTGGAATATGTTCGAAAATATACATTTGCATTCTGAGTCGGAGAAGGAAATGTCGAGTTCCTTATCCCATTGGGCTAGAAATGGGGGTTTGGGGTGACGTGTCATTTTGGAGTAGAGTATAGAGTGTTGAGATATGTTTTGTGAAATTGTATTTCTGTATTCATCCCGTCACTTTCTGACCAGTCACCAGTGTTTTGGACTGCCGCAGCAGCCCATTCTGGCTTTTTACCATTTTTGGTAATCGATGCTTTAGGGATGCATGGCCGAGAGAGGCAGTTAACCTGCCTTTATTTCAGAAGACATCGGCCCTGTTCGAAGTCTACCCCATTGTGGCAGTAGCCCACAAATGGGGTAATCTATGGGCTGGTAAATCGGTCTAGTGTTTTTCCTGATAATATGGGGGTATACGAGATAGTCAATTGAGGTCAGTCCTCCTCTTTGACTATAATGAGGTTGATTTGACCTGGCTTGCCCCCACATTTTAATTCTTCCTGGTTTGTGAGCATATCCAAGGTTGCAATAACTCACAGCAGTATTCTAGACAGTTATACACCTAAGTTTAAAATAGAAGATGTTAAAAAGGTCACAGATCTAAAGATCCTTAAAGGACCACTATAGTGCCAGGAAAACATACTCGTTTTCCTGGCACTATATTGCCCTGAGCGTGCCCCCACCCTCAGGGACCCCCTCCCGCCTGGCTCTGGAAGAGGGAAAGGGGTAAAAACTTACCTTTTTCCAGCGCTGGGCGGGAGCTCTCCTCCTCCTCTCCTCCTCCTCTCCTCCCCGTCGGCTGAATGCGCACGCGCGGCAAGAGCTGCGCGCACATTCAGCCGGTCGCATAGGAAAGCATTATCAATGCTTTCTTATGGATGCTTGCGTGCTCTCATTGTGATTTTCATTGACAGCCACTAGAGGCTTTGGAGGAAGGATTAACCCATTCATAAACATAGCAGTTTCTCTGAAACTACTATGTTTATAAAAGAATGGGTTAATCCTAGCTGGACCTGGCACCCAGACCACTTCATTAAGCTGAAGTGGTCTGGGTGCCTAGAGTGGTCCTTTAAGACATGAAAGATAAATCAATCCAGCCAACCGTCAGCAATACCCTTATTTCCCAGATAATAAACGGTGCTAGATATCTACAGTCCACCTTAATACACCTTTACTCACACTTCAAGGTTTCCCACTCTCCACCTCTAAATTCATATTTCGTGACTAGGTTTCAACCCAGCATCTTTTTCTGGCATTCCTCCAGAATCAGCGCAGCTTCAGCAGCCTCCAGTGTTGACAGCCCCGTTCACATCATTAAAAGACTGGGAGGATGGAAACCTTCCATTTATAACCCAGAGAAAACCTTTCAAAAGTTCAACATTGTAAGTCTGACGTAATAAAGTGTGTTTTCTTTTCAACCTTTTGTGCCCTCTTGTATTATTCAGGCCTACCCATACGTCGATTTCGGCAGACCACAACCAACTTGCACAACAATTATCTACTTTTATGGTCCTGACCACAAACATACATATTTATTTATATATATTCAGTGAGGGAAAAGAGGATTTGATCCCCTGCTGATTATGAACATTTGCCCACTGACAAAGAAATGATCCATCTATAATTTTAATGGTAGGTGTATTTCTTTTTTAAATTCTTTATTTATCTGTGTTTAAGATGGTACAGAGGTTCGTATTGTCATGTCAACATAAGTAAAGAATAAGAACAAGAAATGGCATATAACAAGGCACAGTTCTCGGTCCAAGATGGTGTCCCCCAAAGTCCCCGCCACAGTGTCCCCCTAAACAACATTAGTCACCGAGTGTCCATGTTTGAACCCCCCACCCTACCTGTAACCAGGTATTGATGGTCGAGACCCATCGGGTCGTCACTGTCAGTGGTGATCAACAAGATGCCAGTCCTGGGCTAGCAGGCCCAAGTCTTCCTGCTCCGTTGGGACCGCTGTGATGTTCTGCGGGGGCGGCAGGCCCAGTGCCTGGAACAGTCCGGTGGGGCTGTCACCTGGTTGATGTACATGGATACGATCTCCGCTGAATACCATGAGTCGGAACGGGTATCCCCAGGCATACCTAATTCCGGCGGTTCGCAGGGCATCGGTGATTGGCCTCCACTCCCTATGTCTTTGCAGTGTTGTGGGGGTCAAGTCCTGGTAAAGGGCTAGTACGGTGCCATTATGCTGTATGGGTATGTTTCTGCTTTTCTTAAGAAGGACTTCCTTCGTTTGAAAATAGAGGATGCGCAGGATCACATCCCTTGGGCGGTTTTGGTCTGGTCTTCTTGCTCCCAGCGCTTGGTGTGCGCGCTCAATATCCCTTAGATAGTCAGGTAAGTTGGGAGCAGGGGCCAGAGAATAGCAAGGACTAGGTCTAGTAGAGGGCCCTGTGACACAGATTGTTCCTCCGGGATCTGTTAGCCATGTCCTCGATCACCATTTCAGCTGTTCGTAGGCGTGCAGTTAGGCGGTTTATTTGCAGAACAGCTGAGTTATGCGCATCCACTGCGGCCTCCTGCCTGTGTTCAAGCCTCGTGGTCCGGGCGTCCAGCGCCTGTATTTCACTCTGCAGAACTGTGGTGGAATTTTTTATTTCCCCGGCCAAAAAGTGCTTGACTTCAGCCAGCTGTGCCAGTATCTGTGGTGCTTCCCCTGTCAGTTGAGCTACTGGGGAGGAACTCCGCTGCGGCGGGGAAGTGGAAGCAAGGCTCGCTCCGGCGCCATCTTGGGCCTGGTTTGGCAGCCGCGAATATGTCAGCTACGACGTTCCCTGGTCCTGGCCCTTCTTGAGCTGTTTCTTGGGATGCGTTTATCCATGTGGGTCGTGATTAGGTTTGTCTCTCAAGGTTTTTTCGCTGATTTTGGCTTTAGGCGGCGGTTTCAGGATGGAGCTCTAGCCTTGTGCGTCCAGTTATCAGTATAATGTAGATTTGCAACACTTTTTTACCCACACATTAATAGCAGCAAAGATTTCCATAGCTAGAAGGTGGAGAACTAAAACTCTACCGAATTGGGATATAGTAAAAAATCTACTAATTTCGCAACTTAGGATGGAGGGAGGTTTGAATAGAAACCTGAAGAAAAAAAATCTATTTCACAAAAATAAGTGGTTAAAAAAATTGTTGGCAGTAGATTAATATACATGGAAGAGGAAGGGAAGAAAACGTCAACCAGAAGTGCTTCGGATGCCATATTGGAAAGTTTGCAATAGAAACGGACTTTCCAAAATGGCGTCTGAAGCACTTCCGGTTGACGTTTGCCGTGATGACGTCACGACGTAGGATGCGCAAAGATGACGGCGGACGCAGGAAAATGATGAACGCGGACGTAGAAAATTTCTGTTTATTAACAGAACCAGCAGAGATGGACAAACAGCACCACTTTGAAGAAGGCATTCCGCTGAAATGCGTCGGTGAAATATTAGATGGACTGTATTTTTTATGCAATTCGTTTTTAATGTAAGTTTTCAATAAAATCTTTTACTTTGATCCTGCATCCTGGACTCTTGGATCTGATTGTTTCAAGACGAATTTGGCTTTATCCTGGCCATTGCAGAAGTCCATCCTTACCAATATTCATCTCTGCTACAAACCTATAGTCTGAGTCAGCTTTTTAAGTGACTCAGCAACATGTGAGTTTGACCAGTTATTTTACAGTTTAAAATACAAGTGCAAACTGTATTACCCTATGATCTTTCTATGTTTTGAATCCTTTTAGGTACATCCTTATACCAATATTGGTAATACCTTTAGTTATTAATTTTATTGAGTGCTCTCACCATCATTTTTATTTACCATTTGTTGTACTACCTCCCTCATTCGCCTCCTTTATCACAAGATTATGATTCTCCATTAGATTTTTTATGGCCTTTTTCTCCCCTTTCGTTACATTTAATTTTGGTAAAAAGGCAGGAATTTGTTCAGCTTGCACCAATTTATTAAACATTTCCCTCTTTCATGTTAGGGATAAAAATTTGATTTATTTTTTTAGACTGGAATGCTTGATTTAATTCATACCTAAAGTTGGTAGAATAGGCTCTCTGTCCGATTTGTCAGGGGACTTAATCGTTCGTTTTTCAAAAAACCTTTTTATTGTGAGTTTCCTCATACATTTTTGGTTGTCCATAAATAAATCAAAAGGTTTAGGGTCTGTTGTTGGTGCGAATTTTAATCCCATTTATTTTGTCTATACTGTATAACGCTATGATAGATACTGTATTATCAGATGGTATTCATTCTCTTTAACGTGGAACTTTATCTCTTATACGCAGTATAAGTATCTGTTTTACTTCTGTTAAGTGGTGCTGTGAGGTTCACCATAATGGCTCCTTGTTTAATTCTATACCCCTATTAGTTACTTTGTTTTTGTTTCTGTGTAGCAATACGCTTGTGTGTGTCAGTGAGGTTGTCTGTGTCTGCATGTGAGTATGCTTACTGTATAATTAAATGTTTTACTCCAACATTTCATATTAGAAAAAAGCAATATCTATCTATCTATCTATCTATTACTTAATCATCTGGGGTGGCAAGGCATAGCCTTACATTTTACATGCGACAATATATGGCTCAATGACTTATGGAGCTGGCATAGATTTTTTTTCCAGGGCTACTTTGTATCCCCAGTCCGGCCCTGCTGGCCTCCCTCCCCAGTGGCAGGGTGCAGCCCAGAGAAAAGAGGTATCAGCATCCCTCCCCAGTAGCAGATTGCATTCCAGGGAGAGGAGGTAGAGGTAGCCAACTTCCCTCCGTAGTAGCAGAATGAGCTCTGGGGAGGGGAGGTAGTTAACCTCCCTCCCAGTCAGATTGGGGCAGCAAGGTTAGAGGAAACGTTTAAGGATTACTCCCTGTCTAACCCAGGTTCAGAACGGTGGAGAATACCCAGGGGAGGGAAGGAGGGGTTCGAGTAGCAGAAGTCTCTGTTACCTTGACACTTGAATGGGACTACAGATCAGCATCCTTTCCACTGACTATGGGCCCTGGGGGTACCCTTTCCTTAAATGGGGATTTTCCAGATTTTTTCAGGCTTGTGATGACTCTCCATCACCCTGTGGAAAATGCTGTGATTTGAATAATCACCATATGCAAATTAGGAAATTGCTAAAATCTGTCCAGATTTTCCACAGTTTGGAAAGTTGTAATTGTGTTAAATATTTGATACGTTATTATGTTGGATCTTCTTTAAGTTATGCTTCTGTTTATATGGATTCCGCCACATAATACACTTGCCCAAAAAAGAAAGTAGTTGGTTAATTTAACTGAGAACTAATTAAATTATTATTAGTAGTAGTATTTTTATTTATTATGTATATATATTTTTATTTACCCCTTTTATTACGTAATTTTTGGCTTTATTTGATATGTATTTTTTAGATATCATAGAGAATAAACAAAAAGAAAAAAAAAGCCATTCTACCTGTGTATGATTTACTGAGAAGATTGTAGATTAAAAAGTAACTTTTAATAAATAAATCTAAAATAAGAATATAAAAAAGAGAAAAATAATATGAACAGCAGGAGTAAATGGAGACTATACAGCGAGTAAAACTCTGTGACTACTTATACAAGCTGTAAAAGTGTATACATAATAACACTAATGCTGAAGCAATGCTGTTTAGCTACAATATAACAGTGTATTCCCAAGTAATAGAAGTGATACTATATTATATATCACTAATCGCTGTAACAAGAGGGGGGGGAGATAAGACAACTGCTAAACCAGTGCTGTCAATAGTTAAAAGATATGGATAAGTAAATCCCTACATGATAGTACAACTAACGACATGGGTTAACTCCACATACAATAATTGATAATGTTCTATGGTGCTTAACCTCGGAAAGATCAAAGATAATGGTTCAGCTAAGACAGATTTCTGACAGATGGCGATTAGCCAGTTAAATATCACAAAAGTTACCTAAATGCTAGCTGCATCTAAATAATAGGTCAAAGTATAAAGAGAGGGTTTACAAACAGTTTTTGAACAGGTTGCCTAGGTGGTACAAAATATACAGACAGTGATAGAGGACTTGATGAGACAAACTTGATGTTGGTAATTTAGCAAGTAATTTAGAGGGGCTTCACTGGCGAAACGTGCACGTCAGGGGCTCTGGACACTTACTGACACATTATTGGTGTCGGCACCTAACTCTCTGCTTATCTATTGCTAAATTACCGACATCAAGTTCATTCATGTCCAGCATCTCAGGAGTGCATATTGGAGACTCTTAACACTAATTTTGTGTACTTTGTACATACCTTATTTCCCTTTCTTTTGCCTTTATTATGTTTATGGGGGGAGATTGATAAGACCAGGCATTTTACTAAGGGGTGCCCTCGAAGGCACAAGACTCATGAATCTTTATTCTATATGCCTTCCTCTGTCACTGTCTGTATATTTTCTACCACCTAGGCAATCTGTTCAAAAACTGTTTGTAAACCCTCTTTTTATACTTTGACCTATTATTTAGATGCAGCTAGCACTTAGGCAACTTGCGTGACTTTTAACCGGTAATATTTTCTACTACCTAGGCAACCTGTTCGAAAAACTGTTTGTAAACCCTCTCTTTATACTTTGACCTATTTAGATGCAGCTAGCATTTAAGCAACTTGTGTGATTTTTAACCGGTTACAGGTGAGCTACTACTTGGTGCTCCGCTGTGGTCAAGCATAAGTTAACATCATTCAGTGCAGGCAGCTGTTGTTACACTAGAATATACTGCTAAAAAACGGAGCCAGGTCAGCAACCCCTTATTTTATACAGGGAGTGCAGAATTATTAGGCAAGTTGTATTTTTGAGGATTAATTTTATTATTGAACAACAACCATGTTCTCAATGAACCCAAAAAACTCATTAATATCAAAGCTGAATATTTTTGGAAGTAGTTTTTAGTTTGTTTTTAGTTATAGCTATGTTAGGGGGATATCTGTGTGTACAGGTGACTATTACTGTGCATAATTATTAGGCAACTTAACAAAAAACAAATATATACCCATTTCAATTATTTAATATTACCAGTGAAACCAATATAACATCTCAACATTCACAAATATACATTTCTGACATTCAAAAACAAAACAAAAACAAATCAGTGACCAATATAGCCACCTTTCTTTGCAGGGACACTCAAAAGCCTGCCATCCATGGATTCTGTCAGTGTTTTGATCTGTTCACCATCAACATTGCGTGCAGCAGCAACCACAGCCTCCCAGACACTGTTCAGAGAGGTGTACTGTTTTCCCTCCTTGTAAATCTCACGTTTGATGATGGACCACAGGTTCTCAATGGGGTTCAGATCAGGTGAACAAGGAGGCCATGTCATTAGATTTTCTTCTTTTATACCCTTTCTTGCCAGCTACGCTGTGGAGTACTTGGACGCGTGTGATGGAGCATTGTCCTGCATGAAAATCATGTTTTTCTTGAAGGATGCAGACTTCTTCCTGTACCACTGGTTGAAGAAGGTGTCTTCCAGGAACTGGCAGTAGGACTGGGAGTTGAGCTTGACTCCATCCTCAACCCGAAAAGGGCCCACAAGCTCATCTTTGATGATACCAGCCCAAACCAGTACTCCACCTCCACCTTGCTGGCGTCTGAGTCGGACTGGAGCTCTCTGCCCTTTACCAATCCAGCCACGGGCCCATCCATCTGGCCCATCAAGACTCACTCTCATTTCATCAATCCATAAAACCTTAGAAAAATCAGTCTTGAGATATTTCTTGGCCCAGTCTTAACGTTTCAGCTTGGGTGTCTTGTTCAGTGGTGGTCGTCTTTCAGCCTTTCTTACCTTGGCCATGTCTCTGAGTATTGCACACCTTGTGCTTTTGGGCACTTCAGTGATGTTGCAGCTCTGAAATATGGCCAAACTGGTGGCAAGTGGCATCGTGGCAGCTGCACGCTTGACTTTTCTCAGTTCATGGGCAGTTATTTTGCACCTTGGTTTTTCCACATGCTTCTTGCGACCCTGTTGACTATTTTGAATGAAACGCTTGATTGTTCGATGATCAAGCTTCAGAAGCTTTGCAATTTTAAGAGTGCTGCATCCCTCTGCAAGATATCTCACTATTTTTGACTTTTCTGAGCCTGTCAAGTCCTTCTTTTGACCCATTTTGCCAAAGGAAAGGAAGTTGCCTAATAATTATGCACACCTGATATGGGGTGTTGATGTCATTAGACCACACCCCTTCTCATTACAGAGATGCACATCACCTAATATGCTTAATTGGTAGTAGGCTTTCGAGCCTATACAGCTTGGAGTAAGACAACATGCATAAAGAGGATGATGTGGTCAAAATACTCATTTGCCTAATAATTCTGCACACCCTGTACTTTACTGCTTGACAGCAATCTTTAATTTATTATCAAAGTGCTGCTATGATCTAGGCAGCTTTTGTGATATTTAACTGGCTAATCGCCGCCTGCCAGAAATCTGTCTTAGCTGAACCATTATCTTTGATCTTTCCGAGGTTAAGCACCATAGAACATTATCAATTATTGTATGTGGAGTTAACCCATGTTGTTAGTTGTACTATCATGTAGGGATTTACTTATCCATATCTTTTAACTATTGACAGCACTGGTTTAGCAGTTGTCTTATCTCCTCCCCGTCTTGTTACAGCTATTAGTGATATATAATATAGTATCACTTCTATTACTTGGGAATACACTGTTATATTGTAGCTAAACAGTATTGCTTCAGCATTAGCGTTATTATGTATACACTTTTACAGCTTGTATAAGTAGTCATGAAGCAAACGCCGGTCCAGCTGCCGAGCATTAATCTTCAAGGCCACCAATATATGGGAAGACTCTTCTTGAGCATCTACATCGATCCCTGAGGAAGTCCCAACAGACGAAACGCATAGGACTTGTGTATACTTTCTTTAATTCGTATTTTATTTGTATATTTTAATGTATATTTGCCACCCTGCATGTGGAAACTCTGGAGCTTCCTGCTATCCTTTGAAGTCTGGACACCAAGCTGGTTGTGGAGATGTGACTTATTTTATCTGATATCCTGTAAGTGCAATGTTGTGCAATAAATGTGTTATATTTTAATACCATCCGCACTATATATTTTTAATTCTGTCTGCTACTCTGAGCCACTAAGAAGACTGTGCTTGAAGATATTTTATCTATTTCCCTATTTATGGGAGAAATGCCTGAATATCGATCTAGTGAGTTTTCTACCACCCTCACCCTGATCTTTAACCCTTACATACTACACCATATGTATTTTTATTTACTTTACAGAATAAATTTCTGTAATGTTTTTTCAGGTTTTATAATATTTTTATTATTCACCCATTTGGTGTTTGGTTATTTGCAGCCTGTATCTATTCAGTCTACTTAGGACCCTTTTTTGGTTTCCTTTTTTCGTCAGAACTATGTGTCCTGTCTGGCTTGTTCAGGGATCCCAGTAACAGAGTCTTTGGGCCTATTGGCTGGTTATACTGGCCAATGATTCCAGAGAGAAGTCAAGAAAGAGCAAGGTCAGAGAGCCACAAATGGATTTGTAAAGGCACTAGTTGTAGAGAGTGTGTGGATACCTGCCAGGGATAGAAACAGAAGAGGCAAAGGCAGAGGGGACAATACCTGCCTGAAACTAGAGCTACAGCCTGTTCCTTCATTGAAAGAGGCCTTCAGAGACTCCGGTCAACCTTTGGTGAATGAATCGCAATTGCTGCAGAGTCCCCTGTGGCAGTGAGGAAGTGCACTCAGCGGAGGAGCTTGGTTAGAGTACAGGAATTCCGTCACAATTACATACATGCCACCTATTGTTTGTTACCCACACAGTGCACATGTTCAGTTCTATATATTCTGCCCATCTTTCCCACATGGTGCCCAGGTTATATTCCATATATTCTGTCTATGTTTCCCACACGGTGCCCAGGTCAGTGGTGTATTTAGGATTTGGGCTGCCCTAGGCAGGACAGTGCTCGGGCAACCCCCCCCCACCCCCCAATTTAAATTTCCCCCACCCCTTCCTGTCAAGGCCGTACTTTGACAGATGCTCACTCACTGACATAGGCGTGCGCACAGGGTTTGCCGGGTGTGCCTGGGCACACACTAATCCCCGTGGCACTCCTATGGATTGAGTCCAGCAGGGGAGATCTCAGGATCTCCACTGTTGGCTCATGCAGAGCCGGCGCTCTGCTCTAAGCCTCCATAGGCCGGTGGGGAGAACAAAGATCTACCTCACCGGCCCACAGCAGCATGGAGGGAGGCAGGAGAGGGGAGCTCCAGCCAGCAGCTCTGCTGGGTTCCTCTCGCGAGATTTGGCAATGCTCAGATCTCACGAGACTGAACTCTAGCCCCGCAGGCTAGAGTTCACTTTCCACTGGACCACCAGAAATGGCAGCAACAACAAGGATCACCCCTCCCTACATAAGGTAAGAAGGGAGGGGAGATATTAAGTAATCTGCCCCCACCTCCACTGGACCACAAGGGATAGCAGCAGCAACAAGGATCCCCCCTCCCTACATAAGGTAAGAAGGGAGGTGGGGTATTAAGTAATCTGCCCCCACCTCCACTCCCACAATCACCCAAACATACAGCACACACTACCATACAGCACCCACACACATACAGCACCCTCACATACACAGCACCCACACACATACAGAACCCTCGTGTAGCGGAACGCCAATATTAAATCCACGAATTCCGCTGGTCCAGAAACGAATCCACAGTCAAGCGCTGAAAACACCAAGGCAATATCCCCAACCTCCCAATAACCGGACGAGACACAGTTTTGGGAGTCAACTGACAATCCTTTAATCGGCACGACAATTTATACAAGTCCCCATGCAAGGGTTTTCCTGAGTCCCTTCCCAGGGGCACTCCCAGAGGGGACTACATGGGGGACTTACAGTATAACATATTTCTCCCATCAGACACTGCTGCATGAGAGGGATCATCCTCCCAGAATGCACCGTTAAGGGGATTATCCCCTCGTGCAGCAGAACCGGCAATTCATACAAAAATACATAACTTTTAAAATACACGGTGGATTTATACGAATGGACGTTCGGTAGTTAGCTGGGGTCTGGGCGCATCATTCGTGAGATTGCCGCTCAGATCCCAGCTAAAATAACCGAACGCCGCACAGAAAACACATTTCTTTCCAAACACACGAAAAGAACCGATTGCTTTTAGTGAACCTGGTTCTGAAACTCCCGAACGTCCTGGAGGCTCAGCGGTGTTCGTGCCGTCGAATAGCTATTGGTAATGCTATGCGTTCGACAACACGGACCCGCTGAGGAACAAAGGATCCAAGATGGCCGACCGCCGCATGGTCGGTAGTCGAACGACGGCCACCCAGGAGAGCCTCTAATTACCGATTGCAACATTGTTGCAATCGGTTAACTAGCGCCACACGCCTCTAAGTGTGTGGGCTATTAGGGGGTGTCGCGTTCGTTTCACGAACGGCCCTCCAAAGTGCCGTTCGTGAAACGAACGAGAATCCCCATACAAACCGCCATTGGCATTCGGCGAAACAGGTAATTACAGTCTCCACAAAAATACATCAAGCACATACATAGGAATACAACGCATATCTCTCCAGACCTGTAGGCAACCCTTAAAGGCACAGTCTCTAGTTATTGTCCAAGTGGCTAGGTTTGCCACAATGCTCCCCCAGAACCAAGCCGGCATACACAGTCTGATCCCAACGGATCGGCTTGGGGATGTCCGGAGGAGTGCTCACAGATCATTTCTCAAGGTCTGTTTGTCTGGACAACCCGTCGGCATTACCGTTTTGTTTCCCTGGGCGGTAGTGAATTGTAAAGTCAAAGGGCTGCAGCGCCAAACTCCAGCGCAGCAGCCTGGCATTGTCTCCAGCCACACGGTTTAGCCACACCAACGGGTTGTGATCTGTGAGCAAAGAAAAGGGTTGCCCATAGAGATACGGCTGTAACTTTTTCAGGGCCCACACCACGGCCAGGCATTCCTTTTCTATGGCGGCGTAGCTCACCTCTCGGGGTAACAGTTTCCGACTCAAGTATGCTACGGGGTGTTCTCCGCCATCGGCTCCGACCTGGCTCAGTACTGCTCCCAATCCAAACATTGAGGCATCTGTGTGAACAAGAAAACGTTTAGTTGGATCAGGAGCAGCCAGTACAGGGGCATTGGTCAGAGCCGTCTTCAGCTAATGGAATGCCTGTTCACACTCTGGGGCCCAGACGACCTGCCGGGGCAGGTTTTTCTTCGTCAAATCAGTCAGGGGTTTGGCCAGGGCACTGTAGTTGGGTACAAATTTTCTGTAGTACCCTGCGGTACCTAGGAAAGCCAGGACTTGGGTTTTGGTCCTAGGGGTAGGCCACTGGGCTACAGCTTCAATCTTTGCGGGCTCAGGCTTCTGCTGCCCGCTACCAACCCGGTGTCCTAAGTACTGGACCTCTGCCATCCCTATGTGGCATTTGCTGGGTTTCAAGGTAAGCCCTGCCTCTCGGATCCGATCTATTACAGCCCCTATGTGTTGTAGGTGCTCCGACCAGGTCTGACTGTATATGGCAATATCGTCCAGATATGCACACGCATAGTCCTGGAACCCGTCCAGTAGCCGATCCACCATCCGCTGGAAGGTCGCGGGGGCGTTCTTCATCCCGAATGGCATGACTCGAAATTGGTACAAGCCAAACGGGGTGACAAACGCCGACTTAGGGATGGCGTCCTCGGCTAGTGGAATTTGCCAGTAACCCCTACACAAATCTATGGTAGTGAGATACTGACCCCTGGCCATCCTATCAAGCAGTTCGTCTATCCGAGGCATCGGGTAGGCGTCCGACACAGTTTTGTCGTTCAACCTCCGGTAGTCCACGCAGAACCGGGTGGTACCATCTTTCTTGGGAACCAGGACTACCGGCGATGCCCAGGGGCTATCTGAGTGCTCAATAACCCCCAACTGCAACATCTCTTCAATTTCTTTTCTCATATGTTCCCGCACGGATTCGGGAATCCGATAGGGAGTCTGTCGCATGGGAAGCTGTCCCGGGGTTTCTACTCGGTGGGTGGCTAGTGGAGTGTACCCATGTAAGTTAGAAAAGGCGGCGCCCTTGGTTGCTATCAGTTCTTGTACCTGGATACGCTCTTGAGGACTTAGCCGCTCCCCCAGTTGAACCCGCTGGGAGGGTTCCTTCTGCTCCTCCTGCTCTAACAGATCTGGAAGGGGCAGGTTCTCCTGATCTTCGGAGGCGGGCGTGCAAATAGCTGCCACGTCCTCCGTCTGCTCGTGGTAGGGTTTGAGCATGTTCACATGGAGCATGCGTCTCTTCCCTACTCCTGAGCATGGGCCGATCACATAGGTGGTATCGCATCTCTGCTCTACCACCTGGTATGGGCCCTGCCAGACGGCCTGTAGTTTATCGGTGCGGACAGGTTTAAGGATTAGTACCTTCTGTCCCACTTGAAAACTACGGTCTCTGGCCCCCCTGTCATACCAACGACGCTGTCGTTGTTGGGCGGCCTGGAGGTTGGTGCGCACTGCCTGGGTCAATTCCTCCAGGCGATCCCGGAACGCCAGCACGTAGGGTACAATTGGGGTCCCATCTGCGCTACTCTCTCCCTCCCAATGCTCTCTAATAAGATCCAACGGCCCCCGGACCCTTCTCCCAAATAATAGCTCAAATGGGGAGAAACCTGTGGACTCTTGGGGCACCTCTCTGTATGCAAACAACAGATGGGGACGAAATCGTTCCCAGTCCTTATGGGTCTCTCCGAATGTCCGGAGCATCTGTTTTAGGGTGCCGTTGAATCTCTCACATAATCCATTGGATTGCGGGTGGTAGGCGGAGTTAATGATTGGCTTAATGCCACATATCCTCCATAATTGCTGAGTAACCTCAGCCGTGAATTGCGTCCCCCTATCGGAGACCATTTCCTGTGGGAACCCTACTCGGGAGAATATCTTCATCAAGGCTTCGGCTACGGTCTCCGCGTGGATATTTGTTAGGGCAATCGCCTCGGGGTACCGGGTGGCATAATCCACCACGGTTAGGATATACCGTTTCCCAGCGGGGCTGGGTTTTGGTAGTGGCCCTACTATATCCACTGCTACACGGCTGAATGGTTCCTCAATGATAGGTAGGGGACACAGCTTCGCCTTGTGGCGGTCCCCCCTCTTGCCTACCCTCTGGCACACATCACAGGAGGTACAATATTGTCTCACATCTTTAGAAATCCCGGGCCAAAAGAAAGCGTGCGTTAAGCGATACCGGGTCCGGGTCATCCCTAGATGGCCGGACAGAGGGATATCATGGGCGATTCTTAGTAACTCCTGCCTATACTTCTGGGGCACTACTAGCTGCTTAGTTTGGAGCGTCACGGAGTTGCCTATTGCCCTTTCCGACACCCGGTATAGTAACTTCTTCTCCCACCTGTACTGTTCTCCCTCCCGCCCCACCTGGTCCGTATCTACCCTATCCCGGTATACCTGCAGTGTGGGGTCGGTCTGCACCTCTACTTCAAACGTGGACGGGGTGTCCCAAGTCATGTCTGTCAAGGGGGGGGTCATGATTTCTTACCTGAGCCTCAGAGTGTGCGGGGAATGCCGTGGTGCGAGCCTGTTGCCGGGTGGTTACCGGATGCGCCTCTTGTGACGGGGCCTGGGGTAGAAAAGCAGAAGTCATCTGGCCCAAGTCATTCCCCAAAACAACATTGGCCGGTAGCTTCTTCATTATGGCCACTTCCACAACCCCCTCCCCAGCACCCCAATTCAAATGTACCTTGGCCGTGGGTAACCGGTACATGGCTCCCCCTGCTACCCGGACTGCCACTGATCCGCCAGTGTGGGCCGTATCTGGAATTAAATGGGGGGCCACTAAGGTCAAGGTGGCTCCTGAGTCCCGCAGCCCCTGCACTTCTTTCCCTCCCACAAACACAACTTGGCGGTGATGTTGCCGGTTGTCCGTGGCTTGCACAGACATCACCTCGTACAGAACCCCCAATGGTTCCTCGGTTGGTACACTTGTCAGCTCCGAGTGGTCAGGTTCTGCGTGGTAGAAATGGGCCGCCGCCCTGGGAACGGAATTCTGCCGTACCTGGTTCCACGCCTGCCTGCTACGATTCTGGGTGCACTCCCGGGACATATGCCCCCACTGCCGGCAGGTATGGCATTGTATGTTGGCCCTGCCATTGTAGCGGGCTGGCGGTGGGGGGTTTCCTGGTGGTGGCCGGAATGGGGTAGGGTTGGCGGGTGTGGAGCTGGCTGGGTGGTGTTGTATTGGCGGTCTTAGGGGACCCCTGTTGGTGAGCCCGTGGTGTCTCCGGGCATCAAAGTGTTCGTCTGCCAATCGGGCGGCTGCTGTGAGGGTGAGAGGTTTTCGGTCCCTTACCCACTCCTGTGCCTCTGGTGACAGACCGTTGAAGAATTGCTCCAGCAAGATGAGTTGGCGCAGTTCTTCCATGGTGGTGGCTTGACTTGCCTGAATCCACCCTTGGGAAGCTTGGTCCAGCTTATGCGCCCATTCTGCGTGGGATTCTCTTTCGGGCTTTTTCAATCCCCGAAATTTCCGTCGGTATGCCTCTGGGGTTATGGCATATCTTTCTAGGATTGCTCTTTTTACTTTAAAATAGTCCTTGCTGTCCTCTCTGGGCACAGCGCGGTAAGCCTCTGCTGCTCGTCCCGCCAACTTGCCTGCCAGTAAGGGTACCCACATTGTCGGTTTCAGATCGTGCAGGTCGCATAGCCTCTCGAAATCCTGCAGATATCCGTCTATCTCATCCTTCTCCTCACAGAATACTTTAAATGCCTGGTACGGTATTTTCTGCTTTGTTGGAGGGCAGAATGAGTTGACGATGGATTCCGCCCTGGATGGTGACCTCTGGGGTTGCTGTGCCATAATGTAGTCCTGGACGTCGGCCATTAGCACGGTTAAGATGTCCAGGGTTACTGGCTGTGGTACAAATTCCAGCCGGGTTCTCAGTTCCCTCTGGTACTGTGTTTCCTCTCTGGCAGGTGGGGGTGGACTGCTGTGTGCTTGGTCGTCCGCCATTAGCTCTGCAATCAGTACTGCCTTCGATTTGTTGCTAGCGATTTTCCCTCTAGCCTCCAGCAGCTCCTTTAGCGTCTGTCTCTTTAACGCCGTGTAATCAGTCCCCATTCACTGATCGCTTTCGTCTGTTTGTTTCATACGAATTGCCTTTCCGTTCGGTTGTTCCTTTTATTCGAATGCGCTGTATTCGGCTGTAGAGTTGGATCCCGTCGCTTGCCACCAATTGTAGCGGAACGCCAATATTAAATCCACGAATTCCGCTGGTCCAGAAACGAATCCACAGTCAAGCGCTGAAAACACCAAGGCAATATCCCCAACCTCCCAATAACCGGACGAGACACAGTTTTGGGAGTCAACTGACAATCCTTTAATCGGCACGACAATTTATACAAGTCCCCATGCAAGGGGTTTCCTGAGTCCCTTCCCAGGGGCACTCCCAGAGGGGACTACATGGGGGACTTACAGTATAACATATTTCTCCCATCAGGCACTGCTGCACGAGAGGGATCATCCTCCCAGAATGCACCGTTAAGGGGATTATCCCCTCGTGCAGCAGAACCGGCAATTCATACAAAAATACATAACTTTTAAAATACACGGTGGATTTACACGAATGGACGTTCGGTAGTTAGCTGGGGTCTGGGCGCATCATTCGTGAGATTGCCGCTCAGATCCCAGCTAAAATAACCGAACGCCGCACAGAAAACACATTTCTTTCCAAACACACGAAAAGAACCGATTGCTTTTAGTGAACCTGGTTCTGAAACTCCCGAACGTCCTGGAGGCTCAGCGGTGTTCGTGCCGTCGAATAGCTATTGGTAATGCTATGCGTTCAACAACACGGACCCGCTGAGGAACAAAGGATCCAAGATGGCCGACCGCCGCATGGTCGGTAGTCGAACGACGGCCACCCAGGAGAGCCTCTAATTACCGATTGCAACATTGTTGCAATCGGTTAACTAGCGCCACACGCCTCTAAGTGTGTGGGCTATTAGGGGGTGTCGCGTTCGTTTCACGAACGGCCCTCCAAAGTGCCGTTCGTGAAACGAACGAGAATCCCCATACAAACCGCCATTGGCATTCGGCGAAACAGGTAATTACAGTCTCCACAAAAATACATCAAGCACATACATAGGAATACAACGCATATCTCTCCAGACCTGTAGGCAACCCTTAAAGGCACAGTCTCTAGTTTTTGTCCAAGTGGCTAGGTTTGCCACACCTCGCACAGACAGCACCTACACACATACAGCACCCACACACATACAGCACCCTCACACACACAGTACCCACACACACACAGCACCCACACACATATAGCACCCACACACAGCACCCTCACACACACACAGCACACTAACAGCACCCTTGCAAACACACATACACACAGCACCCTTCCAAATACACAGCACCCTCACACACCGCACATTAACAGCACCCTCACAGACACACACACATCACACTCACACACAAACAGCACCCTCACAAACAGCACAGTAACAGCACCCTCACAACCACACGACACCCACACACAGCACACAAACAGCACCCTCACACACACACACATCACACAAACAGCACCCTCACACAAACAGCACACTAACAGGACCCTAACAAACACCCTCACACACACAGCACACTAACAGCACCCTCACACACAGCACACTAACAGCAACCTCACAAACACACACACTACGAGCACCCTCACACACAGCACCCTTACACACACACACAGCCCCCTTACACACACAGCCAGCCACCCCACCCTCACACAGCACACTAACAACACACACACACACACACAGCAGTGTATGTATGTGTGTGTGTGTGTATATATATATATATATATATATATGTGTAGATGCGAATATCCATTTTGCTCTATATCCTAACTGTTCATGTAAGGGTTAATTTGAATCAAGAATAAATTTGGAATTGTATCTCCAATTCTCAGAAATGTTATTGAAACATGATTTTGTTATGTTCCTGGAAAAAAGATATTTGCATGACATGACATGACATGACATGACATGGCATGACACGACATGACATGACATGACATGATAAGGATTCTGGAATGACCTTGTTAATTGTCCAAGATTTCGGTATTTGTAATCATCTGGGTTTTATCCAATATGCATACATTATGTAACATCGAATTATAACTAAAAACAGCTGTTTATAACTTGTGAAAAACAATGTCATTGTGACGCCCATATGGTCATTTTTCCCCCTCCCATCCTGCTATGAAAATGGGTTATAAATATAACTGACGTATGAATACAATTTGAATTGGTTATTGAACACGTCTCTGCTATTCATTTCCAATTTCCAGAGCTCTGTATGAGTTGGCAAATATCCATCATCCACAAAGGGCCAGGCTGATTTTATCCCCAACAAATTGGTGTCAGAAGTTTGGGTGCAATTAGGAACGGAGTTGCAGGTAAGGGGGTCTTTAGCCCCTTGGGGACACAACTTCTGGAATTTAAGGGTATCATGACGGAGTATTTCTGTCGTGTGTCCTTAAGGGGTTGGGGACCTTTGCCTGCTTCTACCATCCTCCCACACATTGCATTTCTTGTTTTAATGGGGTTTTTCACTATTTACATTTTTAAAGGGGATTTTCACAGGATAATGTCTTTGGTAGACATGGTATTTTGTTAAGTCTTAGGTAGACTTCTATTACTCCACGGGTTGGAGGATTGCCTTTGGTGGGTAGTAGTAGTTATTGTGCACATTTCCTCTTTGGTAAGAGGTTCACCTTTGGCCAGGTGTTAAAAAGAATTTTAAGCCTTTGGTAGGCTGTGATGTACCTGTGATGTACACTTACATATGGGAGACGTCCCTAGATCCCTCTTTGGTAGAGGTTGCCTTTGGTAGGTTATAAAACAGATTTCCAGTCTTTGGTGGACTGTGGTATTTATTTAACGTAGATGTCAATTTGGCAGACTAAAATGGTTTAAAAAAAAAAAAAAAAGGAAAAAAAGGGGGGTTAAAAGGTATGATGGATGTTTGGCATTACTCCGGCTTGCTAATTTATGTGCTATTTTATGATGTGCTAACTAGAGGTTATTTAAGGGGGGCTACAAATTCTAGAACTAACATGATTTCTCTGCATGTATGTTTGTTTGCATAATGAGCCCTTATTTTTATACTTGGTCAAAAGTACTATAAGCCCACTACACTTTTTCATGAGAGTGGGATGTATGATTGTTTATATGATGAGCCCTTTATTTTCATATTGGGACAAAAAGTCACTTCATTCAAAACGTCAAACACCACATTCTTTCTGCCCTGAGTGTTTGTTGCAGAGAACTTATGTTGTAAATTTAGATGATTATGAATTAGAGAGCAAAATGTATATTTTCAGCGTTCCAACACATGCTTCATATTGTGCTGTAAGCTAACTTGTAGTATTCCAGTATGTCACATGTTGTATGTGCTTTAAATTGTATGTATTCTGTAAATTATTGAATGGGGTTGCTGAGATTTTATTGATAGTGACCCAAACTGTGAAGAAGTGGGTTTGAAATTTTGGTCATGGAATGTAGGATCAGAAAACCATGGACAAAGGTTTTTACCTGTGTTGATATGACTTTTGGAAACTCAAATTGACCGGTCAAAATTTTGCCATGCCTTTAACATGGAGTAGTATAAATATTTTGAGTCTTTGAGAGTTCTGACAAATGCAGGTGATACCATGTCTGTGTAATCTGGTCCAAATGTTCTATAAGCGTATAAGAGAGAAATTCCATTGACAGGGTACATATGTTGCAACTGGTTAATGCAAGTGTTATACAAATGTTTAAGTCAAACGCGTTATATGGCCGTACGGGATCCCTTCTGTAAAAAATAAAAAATAAACCCTTTGGTACCAGAAATCTTAAATAAATCTGATACAAACTAGAATTGGTATACCTTACAATAATATGTTCTGAATACAGCTGTTAGAAGTTTATTCTGTGTGAATGATGATTGTCATAAATGTTTGTTTTGGTTACTCATTTTAAAGTATGCAGTTTAATTGTCATGTATGTTAATGGGTATTTTGCTGTGTTATTTTAAATTATATTTGAATAAGTTTGTCTTAGTATTGATACAGATGAAAATGGCAGCGTAATAATCTATTAAATAACTGATTTATTATTGAATACTTGTCCAAGAGCAATATGAGTTGTAGTCTTAAGAAAGAAAAAAAGGAGGGAGTCTGTTTTTGTAAATTTTAGCTGATTTCCAAAATTCTGTTGCAATAATGGACTTCCTGCCAAAATTTGACTTTCCTGTCCAGTTGCCAGGTGCTCTGATCTAACCTTAAAGTAGTACTGCTTGCATTGTTTGCAGACATGCATATTGCACAAACATGAGAACCAAATTATTTCTGTCACATAGTGTGACATTTATCAATTTATTTTGGATTGAGTTAATTGCCTGTCCATGAATATGCTTTTTGTATTGGCATGTCTGCTGGATATCTGCTACATGTTTTCTGTGCTATAAGATGATGTGTGATATTACAATGAGTATGAAGAATATTTAAAGAATATTTGCATGTCATTAACACAAGCCTTTAGTGTCTTTTTACAACAGATTAAAAAAACGCTGATCAGCCAACAAGAAAGGGGCCCCTGGGAAAGAAAAAGAAAAAATATATCATTTGCTTTTCAAAATCGTGGATCCACGTTTCAGTATTATTAGGGGAGTATTTAGAGTTAACGCTACTTTTAAAGTGCATTGCATTATTTAAGAAAAGAAAAATGTGTTGTTATATGGTTATATAACAAGAAAAATTATGGATGTATAGGATAGGTTTTTTCCAAGATTAAGATTCATCTAGTATGCCTCATTGATTATAGGAAAATGATGAAATGGTATTTTTAATAGAGATCAGATAATTTCTTTTGAGGCAATTCTAAACTACTGTATTATATTTGTATTGGCATATTGAAAGCATTTTGCTGACCCAGAAGAGAATAAATAATATATTAATTATAAAAGGAACCATACTATGGGAAGAGATCACCCTATTAAATTGCTAAGGGGTTAAACTCATTTTGATAAGCATATAAAATTTAGTTTTTGTGGTTAGAATTTTTGATACTCAATTTGAACTCAATTGAAGTATTACAACCATATCCTTGCAGGTATAGGAAACAGCTGCAATATGATTTTAATATTTGCAATATATTAGTGTTCTGACAATGGAAAAGTTCCTAACCGCATGTCTGTATTACACCTATGACCCAGACTGTCAGTATTGCAAACCCCATATGAAGACTCTGCTTTCACTGTTTATGTATACACCCCTAGACAACCGTGCTATACATGCACAATAAATCTTCAAAAGCCTATTAATATTATATCTGTGTGGTACACAAATAGGTGTACACAAAGAGGGGGTATGAGTTAAGTCATCTCGACCTTCATATGGAATATGCTTCCTCCTTGTTCACTTTTGGTCAAACTGTTGGTCTGTGACTGGCCCTCTTTGAACTGAATTTCTTGGGAAGATTCATGAGAAAGATACAGCAGGTTGTTTTGATATAAAGAAAGAGGGAAAAGTATGTTGTATCGGTCACAAAAGGATTGTGATCTTAAGCAGGCGAGACAAAGAAAGTTTGGAGGTGATAGATTGAATCAGAAAAGTTTTAGAGGCAGAGGTAGAGAATTTGATCAAAGGATTTAACTTTTGTAGAGATGGTAACTTCAGCACTGTTTTAATTGTGGGTAGCAGGGATTCACCCCAAGGTGCTTGTGTTCTCCTGGCCCAGCTGGCATTCAAGGACTCCCACCCTGGCAGGTTCCTCAATACCAACCAAAACTTTCAAGCTATACCCACACCCAACAACCTCAGCCTAATACACAGATGGTTCATGTTTTTAATACTTTATATATAGTTTTGATAGATAAAACAGTATTAATGCTGGCTCTTAGAGGATGTACAAGTTGAAGTTGGGACCTAGACATTGTTTGCATAGGCTGTGCAATGTGAAATAACTAAAATAAAATAGGATAATAAGTATGCTTAGTCAATTTGTAAAGTGGTATAATAGAGGCATCTGCAATAAATTAAGTGGGTTTCCAAGACCTGACAAGTGAGAGCAACTTAATATAACATATGTCTACAGTTTGCTGTCCCTTCCTTATCAGAGGCCACTTGCAACACAGCAAGACAACTCTTCCTAAACTTGTATTAAACAAAGCACTTTAGAACAATAGTAATTTATTTTGTTTCTCCTATTTCATTCCTAGTTGTTCTGAAAAAAATATATTGTTTAAGTGGAATAACTGTATGGAGGTTCCAACATGTATTAAAACATGATCACACACATCGGGATCTATAAAAGGTTTCGGTTTCCAAAGATGTTATCAGGGTCCACAAAATTTTATTAAAGTAATTAATTGAGATTATCAAATCAAGGTTTAAGTTTAAGAACAGCATTTTATTGGGAATTATACCAATATGTATATGTTAGTGTTTTAGTACTCAACAAGCATTTATATAGAATGAGTGCTTCTCTCATCCATACAAGGCATTTTAAAGGGAAATTATGTATTAAAATTTTATAAAGGACATAAACAAAACTGAGAGACGTACATGTTACACTAGTTAAGAGTTTAACTTTAGTCTCTAATTTGAGTTTAGCCTAGATAATTAATTTATTGATGTCGTACTGATCCTTGTGTTTGTATGATTATAGAGACCGTACTGGAGTATTTGTGCTGCCTGATATTTGGGACTACACACCAATCTCTCTGGCTGACCTACCTGCCTACTTACCTTTTTTGCAATTAAATCTGTTTGGTCAAAAACCATGCTGGCCGAAGAAACTGAGATGCTTACTTATGAGGACATAAACTAACTTGGAAAGTCCTGAAGATGCAGTGCTGTCTAATGCCGCTATTTCTGTATTACCCTTTCAACAATTGGGGTGTTGCACAGAGTATTGTGGTGAACATCCAGCAAACAGAAGAATTAAGAACTATGTGGAAGCTGACATTGTCTTGTTGTCAGCCATATTGCTACCCTTAGCTATGTTATGGTGTCTAAGATTATGGAACAAAGTTTATGGTGTCTAAGATTCTTTATACTCTTTGAAAGACTTATAATATTTTTCTGGACTATGCTGGACTATTGAACTATTTTGTTATTTTTATTTTTGTAGAGTTAGCCGGAGAGAGAGGAAGTGTTAGCTTACTCAGGCATGGATGTACTATGTGTGTCATTGATGTATGTTGAGTGTACCAAGGATGGATTCCAATGTATTAAGTGTGGATATGACTGGACTATCGAAATAGGGATTTGATTAGGAGGCATAGGACGCAAGGTCATGATTGGGATTATTGCTAGAATTGCAAACTGATTAGAAATGATCTTATGATTTAATATGTAAGTGGGCCTTTTCAAACTAATCAAGAAGTGTTTCCCAATCCCGATACCTGAGCTATTTACTTACATAGTGCAGGTTTTATAAGTCACTAATGCTGTCAACGTGAGGGGATGACATGTTTACACAGTCATGGCCCTCACTTAGAATTTACCCAGATGTGCTTTTTTTCTCAATTATGAGTTTTTGCCACTGGGATTTTTGACCTGGCCCAAGTTCACTGGGTGGACTGGTAATCCAAGACCCTGGTCCAAAGAGGGGAAATAGATTTTATTCCCATTTTTGATTATAGGTGTTTACATTGTGAATTATAATAATAATATTCCCGTTGTTGGGAATAATACACTTTGCCTGTTTTGATCCAAGGCTCAAGTTGCAGATAACATGATGTGCAGTCTGTTTAAAATTGGTTAAGATGTCAGCTGTTTGAAATATTTAACTTGTACACTTAAAAGATGTGTACAACAGATGATTACAGAAGCTGAAAATCGACAGCTCGATCTCCTCTTAAAGGGAAAACCTACGGCATAGAGCAAATGGGGGAAATCGAGGTGAAGAAATAAGGAAAGTCCCGCAGACGTGATTAGCACGTCTGAATATACCTCCTTTTGTTTCTCTGCCGCAGGCCTCCCATGGATATTCCATAAGGTAGATCATGATATGATCTAAGAGGGGAATTGTAGATGCGAATATCCATTTTGCTCTATATCCTAACTGTTCATGTAAGGGTTAATTTGAATCAAGAATAAATTTGGAATTGTATCTCCAATTCTCAGAAATGTTATTGAAACATGATTTTGTTATGTTCCTGGAAAAAAGATATTTGCATGACATGACATGACATGACATGACATGACATGGCATGACACGACATGACATGACATGACATGATAAGGATTCTGGAATGACCTTGTTAATTGTCCAAGATTTCGGTATTTGTAATCATCTGGGTTTTATCCAATATGCATACATTATGTAACATCGAATTATAACTAAAAACAGCTGTTTATAACTTGTGAAAAACAATGTCATTGTGACGCCCATATGGTCATTTTTCCCCCTCCCATCCTGCTATGAAAATGGGTTATAAATATAACTGACGTATGAATACAATTTGAATTGGTTATTGAACACGTCTCTGCTATTCATTTCCAATTTCCAGAGCTCTGTATGAGTTGGCAAATATCCATCATCCACAAAGGGCCAGGCTGATTTTATCCCCAACAATATGTGTGTGTATATATATATATATATATATATATATATATATGGAAGGCGTGGCCTGAAGTTGTGGGAAGGGCTGGGTTACCCTTCTTAAGGGACTCGAGACCCTTCCCTCACTACCTGTTAGGTGCGACGGATTCTCACGGAAGTCTTCGTCACTTCCGGTTTTCGGACAGCAGTTTCCGGCGGGCTCGCTCGCACGCGTCAGGTCGGGCAGTTCTCCGAAGCATCCAGCACTACATCCGGACACCACGGGCGGGAGCACGCTAGGTCAGGCAGTCGGCGTAAAAAATTTTCACACGGCAAATCGTAAGTTAAAACGGCTGTCGCAAATTTGGCGGCGCGGCCGTTTTACGTCATCACTAAGCATCAATACTACACGCTCACAATTTCTATTGTAATACTATGTTATACAACAACCTATTCACAACTTTGTCACATTATAAGCACTCTTATGCTTATTTCTTACGTTAATATTATTCCTGTGTCCATTCATTACAACGCTGTTACCTAAAAGCATACACTAGGCACCAGAGCGACCTCTGGTGTCTACAAAATGGTGATTTTGAATTCTTATACCTGTTCTGTCATTTATGCTATTTTAAAATTGCAGTTATTAAAGCAAGTTTGGCATATGGGGTTACAATCAGTAGTATGTACAGATACGTTTTATATGGGGCACGTATTTAACAATTAGGCTGCTAACCTAACAATGACTACGGAACTTGGTATTGGGAATATATATATATGCATGATTAGCACTTAAGATGTCGTGTAAACTCTTTCAGTATTTTCTGCATTCCCACGGTGGGCAGCTATTCTAACAACTTGCTCAGGACTTAGGTCCCTTCACTCGAGTTTCTACTTAACAGTCACCCTACGCCAGGGTCCTCATATATGTTTTCTGTATTTTAGGTATAGGCATCCTTGCTCTTGTTAATTGGTGCCCAGCCCTCTGCTAGGGCAATATTGCCGGTAGGTATCTGAATAACAGGGGACTTAGGGGTTATATTTCTGTGCCCATACAAATATATATTACTTTCATAGGTGACTACAGATCGTCTGTACCTCCTTTTCCTCATTATAGCTGTCAAACCGCTCATCAGGTACGTCATATCTTTTTCGACTATTTTCCCCATACCTTCCCTTTCGGCTTAGTACAGATTTACTGGCTTACAATAAATAGGACCCACTAGCTACGTTTTCTGGCCTCTTATGCCTTCGTTAGTGGTCCCGCGACGCCAACACCCATCCTCATTTCGGAGGTACGGCATTCCCTCGGGCCATTTCATAGCTAGCCGCCTCGCTTAGTTGCATAGAGAGGGCCTCACTTGTCACTCCCATTCTGTCTTATGCCTTTACAAGTCACAGAGAGGCCACCACCCTGCTATAATGCCAATGGCCACGTTTTCCACACGCGCCAAATCATAGATAGTGCCTCTCAAGGCCGCTTGGCTACTAGCAGGGCCTCACCTGTCACGTTACTTAATAATTCTTCGCCGCTTGGCATTAGTTATCATAAGCCAGTTGGATAGCACCCCAGGTAACATGTTATTTTATGTTGTAGCATGTCTCAAGCTCCGGAAGGAAGGGAAGTTGAGTCCTTACCCAGTACACCAGCTAGATCAGTCACGCCGTCTCGGGGTGACGACATCGCAAGCCCTGCCTCACTCAGGGCATGGACTATTCCCAGGATCACGGCCGAATTAAGGAAGAGAAATATTCCTTTCCCTGCTACAGCTAGGAAAGCAGAACTGTACAGATTGCTGAACACACAGACTGATAACGCGGGGGCGGGTGAAGGGTCCAGTGGCACCCAGTCTTCAGATCTGAATACGATTCTGTCCTCAGTTCTGACCTCTTTGGGGCGTATTACTGACAAGCTAGACAAAATGGATGCAGATAGCCAGCAAAAGTCACTGGCTGCTGCAGTGGATCCGGCCGCTTCGGTCCATTTGGACCCCCTACCGGGTAATTTACAACATAGGTTAAAAGACCCACATATTATTAACCCCGCACACATGGTGCCTGCTAAAACAAAGAAGGACATCTTGGAGGGGAAAGATATCAATTTGGTTTCACTTTTGATAGCCTCACAAGATGTCCTAGAGAATAAGACCTACGCATACGGTGATGTGTCAGTAGTATTGAAGTCCAGAGACCCCAGGTTGAATCAGAAGCTATCAATTCCAGAATTTGTACTGGCTTTCGGTATATACAGAGATGTAATATGCTCGGTATACCCGGATAGGAGGGAGGAATTGGACCTGTATCTCCACAAGCTGGTGGATTTGGGGCATAAGTACGGTGGTACGTCTTTTTACGACTACCACCGTGCCTTTTCCGCAAAGGCGTCGGCAGCCCTTTCACAGTTCAATTACCAAACGGATTGGGGCGTCCTGGATACAGAGCTGTTTTGCCGACACTTCGCGGGCCTAAAAACCCCAGCTTGTGCCATTTGCTCGTCCAATTCTCACACGGCTAATCTGTGCCCTAATTCTCCAGAGGTAAACGCTGTTTTTCCACCTCCTAATGTAGTACCCACAGGGAGACCTGGCAAGGTGCTTAAAGATAAACTAGGCCGTGACATAGTGTTTTTGGGTAAATCGCAGGTCTGTAACAATTTCAACTCAGGTTCCTGCGGTTACAGTGCCTGCAGACTTCTCCATGTTTGCTCACTATGTTTCAGAGCTCACTCCAAGGCAATGTGCCCAAATAAACTATACCCTAAGCAGTACTTATCGTCTCTTCATGTCTCCCTACTGAAACAACTTTTGCGGGATCACCCTTCCCAACATCTCGTTGATTTTTTGGTGACAGGGTTTAAGATGGGGTTTCACACGGGTATTATTCACATGCCCACGGGGATCCTAGAATGTAATAATTTGCAGACAGCCTTGGCAGCACCCAACACTATCGACTTACTCCTACAGAAGGAAATAGACCAAGGTTTCTTATTAGGCCCTTTCAACCCCCCGCCTTTCGCAGTTTGGAGGACAAACCCCATAGGACTGGTCACCAATAAATCCTCCAATAAACAAAGATTAATTCTCGATCTGTCCGCCCCCCATGCATCTCATACCCCAAGTCTAAATTCACTAATCCCGTCTGAGGAGTTTTCCCTCCAGTATGCCACCATCGATCATGCAGTCACAGCCATACTCTCAGCAGGGGTAGGGGCATGGCTGAGTAAAACTGATATTGCCAACGCTTTTAAGCTGCTCCCTATCCACCCATCCCTATGGCATTTGCATGGTGTTAAGTGGCGAAGTTCATATTACTTCTTCACGCGTCTCACGTTTGGCTCAAAAAGCAGCCCTAGGATTTTCGATATCTTCGCGGAGACGTTGTGCTGGATGCTGCTTAACATCTGCAGATGTCCCACAGTTATCCATTACCTGGACGATTTCCTGACCATAGAAAGTAACCTAGTACCTCCCAGTAGCCTCCAGTCTATCACAAAACTGTTTACACAACTAGGAGTGCCTATTTCACCTACCAAGACTGAGGGTCCGGATACTATCATCCACTTTTTGGGGGTGGTACTGGACTCTGTACACATGCAAGCTAGCCTACCCAGAGAAAAGATTGAGCGCATCCTGGCAGCTATCGACCTTTACTTAGGAGGAGGCTCATGCAATAGGAAGGAGTTGCAATCCTTGTTGGGTTCTCTAAATTTCGCTATGAGAATCATTCCACAAGGTAGAGCATTCATTTCAAGGTTACTTAGCCTGTTTCCAATGTTGCAATCTGACACCTCCCGCATTACTTTAGACGTACAGGCCACCGCTGACCTACATATGTGGAAGGAGTTTTTGCAAAATTGGAACGGGAAAAGCATGTTTATACCGGTTTGGTCAGAGAAGTCGGAGTCAGTCTGGACGGATGCCGCAGCCACCTCAGGTTTTGCAGCAATATGGGGCAATGAATGGATGTGGGGAGAATGGCCTAGGGAAATTACAGAGATTCCCCGGTTTAAGGACACATCAGCCTTGTTTGAGCTCTATCCTATCTTAGCGGCAGCAGTTAAGTGGGGAGCAAGTTGGTCCGGGAATACGGTTCGTTGCTTCTCGGACAATATGGCAACATGCCATATTGTAAACAAGGGGCGTTCCTCTTCCCTCACCATCATGCGTTTCATGAGGACTCTCACATGGCTCGCTGCAAAACACAGTTTTCTTCTCACTTGTGTTCATGTGCCTGGGGTTCTCAACATTGCAGCTGATCATTTGTCACGGTCTCGGTTTCAGGAGTTTCGGGAGGCCCTGCCAACAGCTGCCCTCATACCAACTCCAGTTCCAAAGTGGCAGGAAATGATCTGGGACTAAAAGTTCTGCTATGTCAAGGGCGACAACTCTCACAGCTCGGTCTCTCCGATAATACCAGGAAGGCATATGAAAGGGCTTTCCATGTTTTCAATAAATTCTTGTTGGACTTTAATGTCACTGACCAGTTTTCTATGGAAACCATTATTGCTTTTATTTCTTTTTGCCACTTTCGTCTAACATTATCTTACAATACCATCAAATTATATATCACAGGCATTCAGCATCACATCCTCACCACTTGGCCTAACAAACAACGCTTTCTGTCGTCCTACCAAGTTAAGGCTATACTTAAAGGCATCAAAGACTCCGCCCCTATAGCCTCACCAACTAGACTACCCATACACGATGTATTGTTTCAGTCACTGTCAAAACTACTAGACACCTCACCCTTTGAAGCTCATACTAATCGTGTAATTAAAGCCGCCATCTATCTAGCATTTTACGGGTTTTTACGGCCCCGAGAATTCACTACTACTAGCTATAATTCACCCATTTTCCTCACAAGGTCCGATCTCATAAAGGTCCAAGATCACTATCTTCTGTTACTGCACCATACCAAAACAAGCGCCCCCGGGCAAACGGTCACTATACCCTATTACCCCACAAGTAATACTTGGTGCCCGGTGAAGGTTTTCGACACCCTTCTTGCCTTTGACAATATGGGCCCCACACAACCACTCCTGTCCTTGCACGGCAATAAGCTCACTACGAGCCAATTCATGATGTATATTAGGAAATTGTTAGCTCGGTTAGGACTGAACCCAGCCAGCTACTCTGGTCACTCTTTTAGAATAGGAGCCGCCACCACCGCTTCTAAAAAGAATATCCCTGCTCACATTATTCAGATACTAGGACGATGGAAATCTACGGCATACACCAGATACATACCTCAGCCCATACAAGAAGTACGCCTGGCTTTCAAAACTATGAATTTGTAATCTGTTATGTCCGGTTGTAGGACGAATAAATGGTTATCTCTTTTTGCCCTCTTTTATTTCAGGCCTACTTCCTCGTCAGTTCCGGCACACCACAACTGACATTTCCTTTCATGGTTTGTCCTATTTATATAAGTTATACTACGGCTTATGCCCTGACCACAAATGGAAGGCGTGGCCTGAAGTTGTGGGAAGGGCTGGGTTACCCTTCTTAAGGGACTCCAGACCCTTCCCTCACTACCTGTTAGGTGCGACGGATTCTCCCACCCACCACACTGCTTTCATAAGCATTTTTATAAGGTAGGCCCTCTTTTATTTCAGGCCTACTTCCTCGTCAGTTCCGGCACACCACAACTGACATTTCCTTTCATGGTTTGTCCTATTTATATAAGTTATACTACGGCTTATGCCCTGACCACAAATATATATATACATATACACGCGGCATGTGTTTGTGCTTTAGGGTGCACACCTTAATGCAATAGGCTGCATACTCCTATGCTCACTGACAGTGTAAACACTCATTGAATAAACACACACTCTCATAGACACTGACAAACAATGACATACACACACACTATTACTTGAACACACACTGACAGACGCACGCACTCACTGATTGACACATACATACTCACTGACCCACAGACACACACACATTCACACACATGCACACTTACAGACACTTACAGACACATACACATTTCTCCCAACACTTACAAATTGTTATTTTTTTATTTATTTTTTAAAAACCACTCAGCCTCCCTGGGAGAGCTGGAGTGGATTGTTTACCTGTCCAGTGGTGCTGCTGGTCGGGCAGGCAGGGGGCACACAGGCTGAGTTGGTGGCGCCTAGTGATGCCAGGAGCCGGTCTGACGTCATATTCCGGCTCCCCCGCATCACTCTGTGGCACACGAGGGAGATGAGCAGAGAGCTCACAAATCAGTGCTCCCTCGCCGCCCGCCTGGATTTTTAGCTGGACAACCGCCTGTCTGGACTGTTAGTTAGCCACCAGGCTAACAAGACATTTGCCCAGGCATTTGGGGGCGGCGTTTTGTGCCGCCCCCTGGAAAGTGCCACCCAAGGCAAATGCCTTGTTTGCCTCGCGGCTAATATGTCCCTGGCCCAAGTTATGTTCCATATATTTTATCTATGTTCCCCACACAGTACCCATTCTTTCTTCCATATATTCTATCCATGGTCCCAACACTGTGCCCACGTTCTGTTCCATATATTTTGCCCATGTTCTCCACACAGTGCCCACGTTCTGTTCCATATATTTTGCCCATGTTCTCCACACAGTGCCCACGTTCTGTTCCATATATTTTGCCCATGTTCTCCACACAGTGCCCACGTTCTGTTCCATATATTTTGCCCATGTTCTCCACACAGTGCACACGTTCTGTTCCATATATTGTATCCATGTTCCCCAAACTGTGACCACTTTCTGTTCCATACATTCTGTCCATGTTCCCCACACAGTGCCAACATTCTGTTCCATACATTCTGTCCATGTTCCCCACACAGTGCCAACATTCTGTTCCATACATTCTGTCCATGTTCCCCACACAGTGCCAACATTCTCTTCCATACATTCTGTCCATGTTCCCCACACAGTGCCAACATTCTCTTCCATACATTCTGTCCATGTTCCCCACACAGTGCCAACATTCTGTTCCATACATTCTGTCCATGTTCCCCACACAGTGCCAACATTCTGTTCCATACATTCTGTCCATGTTCCCCACACAGTGCCAACATTCTGTTCCATACATTCTGTCCATGTTCCCCACACAGTGCCAACATTCTGTTCCATACATTCTGTCCATGTTCCCCACACAGTGCCAACATTCTGTTCCATACATTCTGTCCGTGTTCCCCACACAGTGCCCATGCTATGTTCTATATCTTCTGCCCATGTTCCCCAGTTCCCCACACAGTGCCCATGTTCTGTTCCATACGTTCTTCCCATGTTCCCCACACAGTTCCCATGATCTGTTCCATATATTCTGTCCATGTTCCCCACACGGTGCCCACGGTCTGTTCCATATATTCTGTCCATGTTCCCCACACAGTGCCCACGTTCTGTTCCATATATTCTGTCCATGTTCCCCACATGGTGCCCACGATCTGTTCCATATATTGTATCCATGTTCCCCACACGGGGCCCATGATCTGTTCCATACATTTTGCCCATGTCAACCACACAGTGCCCATGTTTTGTTTCATACATTTTGCCCATGTTACTTCTACGGAATTCGCACATTTTCCAGGTACTGCTCCTTGGACTGTTTTTAGGTAGGGATTCCTCACACTCTGTTCAGGCACTGCTCATAAATTGCCCAGGGCTTCTCCTTACACTTGTGTAAAACCTATGGTCTGCTTCTCCTCGCAATGTATTCTCAACTACCTATTACATTCAGCTATTGCCAGGGCTCTTATTTTTATGTTAAAAGCCTTAAACTCACCTTAAATCTGCTGTTGCCTTACTAGCAGGGAGGGGTCACCTGTAAGACTGTGGCGAGTTGTGAATCAGCTAGGGAGGAGATAAAGTTGGAGTTTATGAGGGGAGGGGGGTATAAGGAAGGATGGAAAGGTTCTTAGCATCATAACACATTCTGCAAGCTTTACATCATCTGTGTTTGTGTCTCCCATACTCCTACATAGCTGTGCCTTGTAGATCTGTGTATTATCTATATATCCTTCTCTTCTCTGAGACATCAGTCTGTCCTGTATCACTCTGTATGTCAGTGCTGGTGTCTGTCCTTTTCCTCTCCTCCCCACTGCTCACATTGGGCCGTGGAGGAGACATTGTGAAGACCTGAGCTTCCTTCAAGCTAAAATTGAGGTTAGCCATTGAAAGACGCTTTAGAGGATCATGGGACTTGGTGTTCTGACTCTACTTCTTCTGGCCACCAGTAAGTAAATCACTGTGGACCTCTCTCATCTTGGATGGTCCATCATTCACTAGGATGCTGAATGTAGACATTAGGACTGTTTAAAAGTCCCCACACCCACTGTGGGCAAGCTTGCTGGTAGATGACACACCGTCCAATGGGCAGCATTGTAGATCAGACTTACTCTCAGTGGAGTGCAGTCTTTTTCCTGAGATGGAGTCTGGTGCTACTTAATGTAGAGCAGTCGTATTAAATGAAGTGCAGTCTTATTACTGAGAGTTTGGTCTTATTATATGGTGTGCAGTCTTATTGCTGAGAGTGTAGTATTATTACTGAGAGTGCAATCTTATTGCTGAGAGTGTAGTATTATTACTGAGAGTGCAATCTTATTGTTGAGAGTGTAGTCTTATTAAATGAAGTGCAGACTTATCACTGTGAGTGCAATGGTATTACTCAGAGTGCAGTTTTATTAAATGAAGTGCAGACTTACTACTGAGAGTGCAAACTTATTACTGAGAGTTCAATCTAATTACGGAGAGTGCAGTCATTGCTGAGAGTGCAATCTTATTATGGAGAGTGCAGTCGTTGCTGAGAGTGCAATCTTATTACGGAGAGTGCAGTTTTATTAAACAAAGTGCAGTCTCATTACTGAAGGTGTAAATGGTGTATAGATGTATTACTGAGCAAGTCATTTTATTAATGAGAGTGCAGTCTTATTAAATGTATTAAATAAAGTGCAGTCTTATTACTAAGAGTTGTGTCATTATATGCCGTGCAGACTTTTTGCTGAGAGTGTAGTCTTATTATTAAGAGTGCAGTCTTACTAAATGATGTGTAGTTTTATTACTGAGAGTGCAATCTTATTAAATGGGGTCTGGTGTTACTTAATGTAGAACAGTCTTATTAAATAGAGTGCAATTTTTACTAAATGGAGTGCAGTCTGATTACTGATTGTGCAGTCTTATTAAATTGAGTATTTTCTTATTATTGTTGAGATTGCTGTGAGTATTCCTGTTACATTATAATATTCTTGTTGAAGAGCAGACTAAATAATTAGTCAGCCGTTTCACTAATTTAAATATGTTTTTTTAATAAGAGAAAATACTTATTTATTGGAGATTAAGGGAACAGAGAACAGTCTTATTAATTAGTGAGTAATCTTATTAATTAGCGAGTAATCTTATTAATTAGCGAGTAATCTTATTAATTAGTGAGTAATCTTATTAATTAGCGAGTAATCTTATTAATTAGCGAGTAATCTTACTAATTAGTGAGTAATCTTATTAATTAGCGAGTAATCTTATTAATTAGCGAGTAATCTTATTAATTAGTGAGTAATCTTATTAATTAGCGAGTAATCTTATTAATTAGTGAGTAATCTTATTAATTAGTGAGTAATCTTATTAATTAGCGAGTAATCTTATTAATTAGAGAGTAATCTTATTAATTAGAGCCGTCTTTCTTGTTAGTGCTTGTACAGCGCTGTGGAACCTGTTGGCACTCCTTAAATATTAATAATAGTAATAACAATTGATTAGAGCGCATTCTCATTAATTAGTAGCAGTCTAATTAGAGATCATTCTTATCAATCTAAAAATGTTTTGTAATGGGAAATTATTTTAATTAACAGAAAATCCCTGAGGTTCGGAAATCAATATCTCCCTGTAGGTGTGATCAGAGCTCTGTGAATGCTCTCTGCTACAACAAAAATTACACTTTGCACTTGGATAATCTACAGAGAAATACCATAGGGCATTCCTTAAGTTCACTTGCATTGCTTCTCACTGTTACTCACCGAGTGGGAGCAATGATACTCACCGAGTGGGAGCAATGATACTCACCGAGTGGGAGCAATGATACTCACCGAGTGGGAGCAATGATACTCACCGAGTGGGAGCAATGATACTCACTGAGTGGGAGCAATGATACTCACCGAGTGGGAGCAATGATACTCGCTCAGTGGGAGCAATGATACTCACCGAGTGGGAGCAATGATACTCACTGAGTGGGAGCAATGATACTCACTGAGTGGGAGCAATGATACTCACTGAGTGGGAGCAATGATATTCCCTGAGTGGGAGCAATGATACTCACTGAGTGGGAGCAATGATACTCACTGAGTGGGAGTAATGATATTCCCTGAGTGGGAGCAATGATACTCACTGAGTGGGAGCAATGATACTCACTGAGTGGGAGCAATGATACTCACTGAGTGGGAGTAATGATACTCACCGAGTGGGAGCAATGATACTCACCGAGTGGGAGCAATGATACTCACTGAGTGGGAGCAATGATACTCACTGAGTGGGAGCAATGATATTCCCTGAGTGGGAGCAATGATACTCACTGAGTGGGAGCAATGATACTCACTGAGTGGGAGCAATGATATTCACTGAGTGGGAGCAATGATACTCACTGAGTGGGAGCAATGATACTCACTGAGTGGGAGCAATGATATTCCCTGAGTGGGAGCAATGATACTCACTGAGTGGGAGCAATGATACTCACTGAGTGGGAGCAATGATATTCCCTGAGTGGGAGCAATGATACTCACTGAGTGGGAGCAATGATACTCACTGAGTGGGAGCAATGATATTCACTGAGTGGGAGCAATGATACTCACTGAGTGGAGCAACATTGAGTGGGAGCAATGATACTCACCGAGTGGGAGCAATGATACTCACCGAGTGGGAGCAATGATACTCACCGAGTGGGAGCAATGATACTCACTGAGTGGGAGCAATGATATTCCCTGAGTGGGAGCAATGATACTCACTGAGTGGGAGCAATGATACTCACCGAGTGGGAGCAATGATACTCGCTCAGTGGGAGCAATGATACTCACCGAGTGGGAGCAATGATACTCACTGAGTGGGAGCAATGATACTCACTGAGTAGGTGCTACATTAATTAACTCTCCATTTCTTTTCAGGTTTTTCCCACACCCTGTCCTACACAGGTAAGTGACCTCCTGCACAGATATACTTCTGGTTCCCTAGGTAATGACCCCCTCCCTCTGTATTGGACAAACTGCCTCCCTCTGTATTGGACAGACAGCCTCCCTCTGTATTGGACAGACTGCCTCCATCTGTATTAGATAGACTACCTCCCTCTGTATTAGATATACCGCCTCCCTCTGTATTGGACAGACAGCCTCCCTCTGTATTAGATATACCGCCTCCCTCTGTATTGGACAGACTGCCTCCCTCTGTATTTGATATACCACCTCCCTCTGTATTAGACACATCGCCTCCCTCTGAATTAGACATACCACCTCCCTCTGTGTTAGACATACCACTTTAGACATACCAATTCCCTCTGTATTAGACATACTGCCTCCCTCTGTATTAGACATACCACTTTAGACATACCATGGTCCTCTGTATTAGACATACCAATTTAGACATACCGATTCCCTCTGCATTAGACATACTGCCTCCCTCTGTATTAGACATACCACTTTAGACATACCATGGTCCTCTGTATTAGACATACCAATTTAGACATACCGATTCCCTCTGCATTAGACATACTACCTCCCTCTGTATTAGACATATCACGTACCTCTGTATTAGACATACCATGTCCCTCTGTATTAGACATACCAATTTAGACATACCGATTCCCTATGTATTAGACATACTAACTCCCTCTGTATTAGACATATCACGTACCCCTGTATTAGACATATGTTCTCCCTCTGTATTACACATACTCCATCCCTCTGTATTAGACATACTGCCTCCGTCTGTATTGGACATACCACCTCCCTTTGTATTAGAAATACCGCCTGCCAATGGAATTAGACATACCCCCTCCTTTTGTATTAGACATACCCTAACCCTAACTCTGTATTACATACACCCCCTCCCTCTGTATTAAACACCACGTCCCTTTGTATTAGACAAACCACCTCTCTTTGTATTAGACATATCACTTCCCTCTGTATTAGACATACCACCTCCCTCTGTATTAGACATACCGCCATAATAAAGGGGAATTAAGAAACTGTTTAACTCCATATAGTCTGAGAGCCATAATCTCAGATAACACTGGAACATACATATTTTACTCTGCCTCAGATTAGTAGGAGTTACACTTCATAAATTGAATTATTAGTGGTGTAACGGCACCCTCAGCATAAAAGGGTTAAACCGCCGTTTAGGAGATCTTCCCCCTTACAGAGATACAGGCACAGTTACTGCAGAACACCAAACTCTCGAACTGAATACAAGGGAATGCTCCAAACACCCTAACTGCATACAAGGGATTGCTCCAAACTCCCGAACTGCATACAAAGTAGCACTCCAAACTCCCGAACTGGAACCTCACGAATAGCTGCTGGCAGACGAACAGGAAAAGCACCCAAGCAGCTTACACTCCTGGCAATCAGTCTCTAACAGCATGCAGTAAATCCCCCCAAAGACGAGACAAGGCTCCGTGTTGAGGGTCAAGCAGTGGTCAGTATTTATGCAGGTCTCCCACCTGGTGGACACTCCCCTAGAGGACCAAATGGGAGACTGTGACAAAGGACAGACATGAACCAATGACAGACACACAGAGGTAAAACATCCCCACAATACATCCTAACTTCCCTCCCTCTGTCCTGCAGATAATTGGGAAGTAATCCAATTATCTCCCAGGACAGAGGCAAAACTCTGTTAACCACATGGCAGTAAAAGACATAAAAATGTATAAAGTTACAACTGTTGCACAAAACATATACATTCTACTTATCCCCAGATAGCTTAGATCTGAGCACACATTATTACCGAATAGCGCTCAGATCCTATGCACACAGTCCAGTCGCCATGAGTTAAAGTCTGCTCTCCATACGAATAGATTCCATGGGATGGCTATCTGGGGTAATGCTGTTCATACGGTTTAAACTACTGAATGAACAGGCATCCGGTTAAATAAGCCTTTTCTGCTGGGGAAAAGAAGGCTTCTAACATGGGACCATAGTCCGAAGGCAACAGGCGAGCAACCAGGCTTCTCCAATGCAATGTGGCGAGATTGGTCTCGTCACAAGTGGCATGTAAAATAGCTGCCACCCAGGACTGCAACTCCCACTAACAAGCATGTCCTATATCCTGTTAACACTGCACTAATTCTAACCATTAAATCTTACACTGACTTCAACCCTAACACAGACACTAATCCTAATCCCATTCTAATCTTAGCCTTAAAAATAACCCTAACACTGACTTCAATCTTAACACATATTATAATCCTAATCCCATCCCTACCCTTAGCTTTAGCTTTAAACATAACCCTAACACTGACTTTAATCCTAACACAGACCCTAATCCTAATTCCATCCTATCCCTACCTTTAGCCTTAAAATTAACCCTAATGCTGACCCTAATGCTGACTTTAATCCTAACACAGACTCTAATCCTAACTTCATCCTATCCCTACCTTTAACCTTAAAAATAACCCTAACGCTGACTTCAACCCTAACACAGACTTTAATTCTAATCCCATCCTATCCCTACCCTTAGCCTTAAAAATAACCCTAACACTGACTTCAATCCTAACACATATTATAATCCTAATCCCATCCTATCCCTACCCTTAGCCTTAAAATTAACCCTAATGCTGACTTTAATCCTAACACAGACTCTAATCCTAACTTCATCCTATCCCTACCTTTAACCTTAAAAATAACCATAATGCTGACTTCAACCCTAACACAGACTTTAATTCTAATCCCATCCTATCCCTACCCTTAGCCTTAAAAATAACCCTAACACTAACTTCTACCATAACACAGACCGTAATCCTAATTCTATCCTATCCCTACCCTTAGCTTTAAAAATAACCCTAACACTGACTTTAACCCTAAAATAGACCCTAATCCTAATTCCATCCCTATCACTACCCTTTGCTTTAAAATTAACCCCAACACTGACTTTAACCCTAACACAACACTGACTTTAACTCTAACACAGACCCTAATCCTAATTGCATCCCTTTCCCTAACCTTAGTCTTAAAATTAACCCTAAAACTGACTTCAACCCTAATTCCATACCTATCCCTACCCTTTGCCTTAAAATTAACCCCAACACTGACTTTAACACTTACACAACACTGGCTTTAACCCTAACACAGACCCTAATCCTAATTCCATCCTATCCCTACCCTTCGCCTTAAAATTAACCCCAACACTGACTTTAACCCTAGCACAGACCCTAATCCTAATTCCATCCCTATCCCTACCCTTAGTCTTAAAAATAACCCTAACAATGACTTCAATGCCAACACAGACCCTATTCTTAATTACATCCTATTCCTAGCCTTCGCCTTAAAATTAACCCTACCACTGACTTCAACCCTAACAAAGACCCAAATCCTAATTCCATCCCTATCCCTACCCTTCGCCTTAAAATAATCCCAACACCGACTTTAACCCTAACTCAACACTGACTTTAACTCTAACACAACACTGCCTTTAACCCTAACACAACACTAACTTTAACTCTAACACAGACCCTAATCCTAATTCCATCCCTATCCCTACCCTTAGTCTTAAAATTAACCCCAACACTGACTTTAACCCTAACACAACACTGACTTTAACTCTAACACAGACCCTAATCCTAATTCCATCCCTATCCCTACCCTTCACCTTAAAAATCACCCTAACACTGACTTTAACCTTAGCACAGACCCTAATCCTAATTCCATCCCTATCCCTACCCTTAGTCTTAAAAATAACCCTAACACTACCTTCTACCCTAACACAGACCCTAATCCTAATTCTATCCTATCCCTACCCTTCACCTTAAAAATCACCCTAACACTGACTTTAACTCAAACACAGACCCTAATCCTAATTCCATCCCTATCCCTACCCTTAGTCTTAAAATTAACCCCAACACTGACTTTAACCCTAACACAACACTGACTTTAACCCTAACACAACACTGACTTTAACTCTAACACAGACCCTAATCCTAATTCCATCCCTATCCCTACCCTTCACCTTAAAAATCACCCTAACACTGACTTTAACCCTAGCACAGACCCTAATCCTAATTCCATCCCTATCCCTACCCTTCCCCCTAAAATAAACCCCAACACCAACTTTAACCCTAATACAACACCGACTTTAATTCTAACACAGACCCTAATCCTAATTCCATCCCTATCCCTACCCTTAGTTTTAAAATTAACCCCAACACTGACTTTAACACTAACACAACATTGACTTTAACCCTAACACAACACTGACTTTAACTCTAACACAGACCCTAATCCTAACTACATCCCTATCCCTACCCTTCACCTTAAAAATCACCCTAACACTGACTTTAACCCTAGCACAGACCCTAATCCTAATTCCATCCCTATCCCTACCCTTAGTCTTAAAAATAACCCTAACAATGACTTCAATGCCAACACAGACCCTATTCTTAATTACATCCTATTCCTAGCCTTCGCCTTAACATTAACCCTACCACTGACTTCAACCCTAACAAAGACCCAAATCCTAATTCTATCGCTATCCCTACCCTTCGCCTTAAAATTAACCCCAACACCGACTTTAACCCTAACACAACACTGACTTTAACTCTAACACAGACCCTAATCCTAATTCCATCCCTATCCCTACCCTTCACCTTAAAAATCACTCTAACACTGACTTTAACCCTAGCACAGACCCTAATCCTAATTCCATCCTATTCCTACCCTTAGCCTTAAAATTAACCCTAACATTGACTTTAACCCTAACACAGACTCTAATGTCAGCCCTAACACACTAAGGCTAACCTAAATATTTAGCATAAGATACATAAGGGTAATAACGATGATAATACACAGTTATTACATCTCTATACACATAATGCTTGGTCTACTACTGGTCACAGAATAAAAAATGTATTGGCATTAGAGAGATATATGTCATATATCATTACATGACCAGATATTATTTATTGTTTATATATAAATATACATACACTGATCAGCCACAACATTAGAAGTATCTGCCTAACATTGTGCAGACCCCCTTATGCAGCCTAAACTACTCTAATGCATTGAGGCATGGATTCCATAATTCCTCTGAGCATGCCTAAACTGGCCATCAGGCAAATCAGGCCAAGGCAAAAGGTAAGATCAAATTATTTTCCCTGCTATCTCACAGCTGGGCAGTTTGTAGCGTTGCCACAGTTATATTACACACACTGCACCACCACACACACACATTGCACCCCTCACACACACACTGCACCCTTCACACACACTCTTTCCTGGAATTTTGTGTTCACACTTATGGAGACACCAGAGACAAGACACAAGCAAACACAGCGCAAGCGTGCTATTAAATTTGCTTGTGTTGTGCAAAAACCAAATACTTGGCGTTTCTCTCATGCAAGAGATCCTCAGCAGTGGTCTGCCCTGGAAGAGCATTGAAACAACATACTCACTTTGAGGGGGGGCATGCTCATCATTGGTAATGACACAAACCTCTTGCCTTAACCCCTTCCCACTGGGCCGCTCTGAAGAAAAAATGCCCAAGCCAATTTTTTTCCCCCGGCTGGCCCTGCCTCTGAACGTTTCCTGTGGTATCTGGCACCTAGACATTAGCAGCAGACCTTTAAAGGACCACTATGGTGCCAGGAAAACATACTCGTTTTCCTGGCACTATAGTGCCCTGAGGGTGCCCCCACCCTCAGGGTCCCCCTCCCGTCCGGCTCTGGAAGGGGGAAAGGGGTAATAACTTACCTTTTTCCAGCGCTGGGCGGAGAGCTCTCCTCCTCCGATCCTCCTTCTCTCCGCCCCGCCGGCTGAAGGCGCACGCGCGGCAAGAGCTGCGCGCGCATTCAGCCCGTCGCATAGGAAAGCATTCCTAGAGGTTAGGGAAGGCTTAACCCATTCATAATTATAGCAGTTTCTCTGAAACTGCTATAATTATGAAAAAATGGGTTAACCCTAGAAGGACCTGGCACCCAGACCACTTCATTAAGCAGAAGTGGTCTGGGTGCCTAGAGTGGTCCTTTAAAGTCCTGCAAGTTGCAAGGTGGGGCCTCCATGGATCAGATTAATTGTTGCAGCACATCACACAGATGCTCAATTGGATTGAGATCTGGGGAATTTGGAGGCCAAGACAATACTTTGAACTCTTTATCGTGTTCCTCAAACTATTCCTTAACAGTTTCTGTAGTGTGGAAGTGTGCATTATCATGCTGAAAGAGGTCACAGCCATCAGGGAACACCATTACTATGAAGGGATGTACGTGGTCTGCAACAATCTCGATGTTGGTGGTACATGTAACATCCAAATGAATGCCAGAACCCAAGTCTTAACAGAAAAACATTGCCCAGACCCTCCTGCTGCCATGTTACCCCCAGGTAAATAATGCACCTTTCCATCCAACTGATCTAAAAGAAAATGTGATTCATCAGACCTGGCAACCTCTTGCTCCATGGCCCAGTTCTGATGCTCACATCCCCATTGAAGGTGCTTTCAGTAATGGACACTCTGACTGGTATGAGGCTATATATCCACACACACAGCAAACTGTGATGCACTGTGTGTTCTGACACCTTTCTATCATGTCCAGTAATACGTTTTTTAAGCAATTTGAGCTACAGTAGCTCTTCTGTGTGATCAGACCACTTCACACATGCATCAATGTGCTTTGGGCACCCATGATCCTGGTGACAGTTCACTGGTTGTCCTTCCTTGCACCACTTTTGGTAGGTACTAACACTGCATACCAGGAACACCCAAGTCGACTTGCCATTTTGAAGATGCTCTGACCCAGTTGTCTAGCCATCACTATTTGGCCCTTGTTAGAGTCACTCAGATCTTTACACTTTACCATTTTTTTTCTGCTTTCAACACATGAAATTCAAGAACAGACTGTTCACGTGCTGCTTAATATATATCACCCCGTGACAATATAATTCATGTTATTCATTTCACCTATCAGTGGTTCTAATGTTGTGGCTGATTAGTGTATATAGATATAGCATACATCATCACATGGCCCGACAATATTGTTTATATATATATATGTGTAAATTTTACTGTTAGATTAGTATTACTGTAAGAGAATGTGTCGACCTAGTGTGGGGTTCAGCACTATGCTTAAGTTACATTTATTGTTCTTTTTATCTTTATCGTCCGTTATTTATAATTCTGACGATGGGGTCTTTGAAGGTTGTGGTAGGCCTGTGACTTCAGATCGAATTGTGGGAGGTCAGGATGCATTGTACGGCCAGTGGCCTTGGCAAGTCAGCCTAAGGAAGAACGGATACCATATCTGTGGAGGGTCCATGGTTGACACTCAGTGGGTCCTGACTGCTGCTCATTGCTTCATTCGGTGAGTGACAGCAAATACTGCTGCGCCTACTTCACAGAATTTATATTTTTATATTGTTACATTTCCTGTGGTCATAATTTATTTGGAATCTGTCTTCTTTTCCCAAAGACCCTATTCAGCCTCGGATTACACTGTAAATCTCGGAGCTTACCAGCTATCTGTGCCAAGTGGAGTAATGGCTCAAGTCAATACGATTCACATCCATCCCACCTACCAGTACGCAGGATCCAGTGGAGATATTGCTTTAATAAAGCTACAAACTCCCGTGACCTATACAGACTATGTGATACCCGTGTGTATACCAAGTCTAGATGTGACGTTTCCCAACGGCTTCAACTGCTTCGTCACTGGTTGGGGATCTATCCAGCAAGGAGGTGAGAATCAGATGTCTGGTGACCAAAAACAATGAGGGTCTCTAGTTTTCTAACTACCCAATGAATCCAATGCCATGCAATGCCAACTGATAGCCTTGCTGCAAGAGCATTCATTCAAATACATGTTTATAATATATAACTAACTATGGTGCAGTCCACAGAAAATAATAACTGGAGGAGGGATCCATAAGGGCTTGCACTCTAATCCATATCTGACCTACATCGAGATGGTCTCCATGAACCATGTGTTAAGGACAGAGCTTGGAATTTCTGAGAATTCCTAGTTGCATTCACTGTGTTCAAACATGGACTCCATGAACAGATTTTGCTAAGGATGTGGACCATATTCATTTCATATTCAAACATTGGTGGAGTAACGATTGACCATAAAGTGCTTTTTAATTTTTTCAATCCTGTATCATTTCAGTGAGTCTCCCATCCCCACAGACCCTACAACAGGTCCAGCTTCCCATAATCGATCGTGCAACTTGTGATGCCATGTACCATGTCAACAACCCCACTCTGCCAAGTAATCAAACCGTCATCCAGTGGGACATGATATGTGCCGGATTCAAGGAGGGGAAAAAAGATGCATGTCAGGTGAAACAACTCATCCTCTCTCAAATGATAACGTTATACGGACTTAAACTGACTTATATGGACACTAGTGACCCCCTATCAACAGGATGATGGAGACTGATAACTGACAGACAGACTGCGGGATGATGGAGAATGATTACTGACAGACAGACTGTGAGACGATGGAGACTGATTACTGACAGACAAACTGTTAGACGATGGAGACTGATTACTGACAGACAGACTGCGGGATGATGGAGACTGATTACTGACAGGCAGATTTCGGGATGATGGAGAATGATTACTGACAGGCAGATTTCCGGATGATGGAAACTGATTACTGACAGACAGACTGCGAGACGATGGAGAATGATTACTGGCAGACAGACTGCGAGACTATGGAGACTGATTACTGACAGACAGACTGCGGGACGATGGAGACTGATTACTGACAGACAGACTGCAGGACGATGGAGAATGATTACTCACAGACAGACTGCGAGACGATGGAGACTGATTACTGACAGACAGACAGAGAGACGATGGAAACTCTAGTTTAATCTCTCCTTATAAAATAGTATTTATCATTGTAATGTCCTTTGTGTGAAACAGATAAACGTTTGAGAAGTTTTTGTCCGGTGTCTTAAAATGAAATAAATCGTAGCGAGGAGTTTCTTATTATTCAATGATCGAGGACGTTAAAGACCAGTTAACGTTGTAACTATAATGGTTGGCTAAACTGGGACTTCTATAGTCAGTAGAATGAAGCAAAATAAATATGTTTAAATTATTAGATACAAAATGTTTCCTTTTGTTACTATAGTCAGGACTTACATGCTCTAAATACTTCCCCTGAGAAGGCTTTGACGGTCTGTAACAACGTTGTAACTAGTGACTAGACGGGTTTAAAAGAAGCTCTGTTATATAGAGATCAGTTAAAATCGCTAGGGCTGAGCCTGGTCAATAGGAACACAGCTCCTCTGCGCCACCTTGTGGTATAACACCAGATCACACTTTCTCCTCGTTCACCCCTTTCTCTCTCTGGTCTCCATGTAGGGTGACTCTGGTGGTCCTCTGGTTTGTCAGTGGGATGGATCCTGGCTCCTCGCTGGAGTGGTAAGCTGGGGATTTGGATGTGCCATTCCTAGCCGCCCCGGTGTGTACACGAGTGTAACGGCGTACTCATTGTGGATCCAGCAATACATCCAACAGTTGGAGCTCACACCTGCTGTCATTGATGTGAACGTCCCCAATGCATCCACGGACCCCTCTGCCTACATCACACTGATTACCCTCATACTAGCTCTCACCGTGCACCGGTTCATGTAGGTGGTAGACTCCCCTCAATCTGCTGGCATCGTCTTTAATTCGCCACCACTGCAATAAGGCATCTTACTGTACCCTATCATAGCACAGAAAGTATTAATGATGTTTTACCTGCACGTTCATCCAAGACAGACAGTGCCGAGAGACTTTATAATATATTATACAGCTTTATTTAATTAAAATTGTAATTGAAACCAAACCTGTGTCATGTGATCAGAATGAAGACATAATGAGGGCAGTATACCTGCTGTACACACAGAGTGTATGCAGACTGACACTGGAACACCCACAATTAGCCAATTTCACAATGTAAGGCATGGGCAAACAGTTGAAATTAGCGATGATTTTGGTTCGGTAATTCGGGCCTGGGATTTGAAATTTACTTTGAATTCACTTTAAATGTAACAATTCAAACTTCAATAAAGTTATTTTTATTGTACAAATTAACATTAACAGCAGCAACAATTACAGACAAAAAATAACAGATTAACAGCAGCAACAATTGCACAGCAGGGTAATTCCGGAATGTGCGACACATTGATTTAAGAGCTGTTTGTATCCATTCTAATATGAACTATGCCCCTCATCCTGTACCCCTGTATTATCCTCTCCCTCCTGAATCCTTGTATTCACTGCTCCCTCTTTTACCCCTGTATTCTTCGCTCCCTTTTTTACCCCTGTATTCTCTGCTCCCCTCCTGTACCCCTGTATTCACTGCTCCCTACCGTATCCCTGTATTCTATGCTCCCTCCTTTACCTCTGCATTATCCTCTCCCTCCTGTAGTAGGGAGGAGATGGGCAACTATAGCCCAGTAAGCCTTACTTCAGTAGTGGGGAAAGTGATGGAAACCGTGTTAAAGGATAGGATTGATGAACATCTAAAAACACATGGATTTTAAGATCAGAGACAACATGGGTTTACTTCAGGGAGATCATGCCAAACTAATCTTATTGATTTTTTTGATTGGGTAACTAAAACTATAGATCAGGGTGGTGCAGTAGACATTGCTTACCTAGATTTCAGTAAGGCTTTTGACACTGTTGCACATAGAAGGCTTAGCAATAAACTGCAATCTTTAAGTTTGGATTCCAATATTGTTGAATGGGTAAGGCAGTGGATGAGTGACAGGCAACAGAGAGTTGTAGTCAATGGAGTATATTCGAAGCTTGGACTTGTCACCAGTGGGGTACCTCAGATCTGTACTTGGACCCATTCTCTTTAATATTTTTATTAGTGATATTGCAGAAGGTCTTGATGGTAAGGTATGTCTTTTTGCTGATGATACTAAGATATGTAACAGGGCTGATGTTCCAGGAGGGAGAAGCCACATGGCAAATGATTTAGGTAAACTAGAAAAATGGTCAGAATTGTGGCAACTGACATTTAATGTGGATAAGTGCAAGATAATGCATCTTGGACGTAAAAACCCAAGGGCAGAGTACAGAATATTTGATAGAGTCCTAACCTCAACAATGAGGAAAGGGATTTAGGGGTGATTATTTCTGATGACTTAAAGGTAGGCAGATAATGTAATAGAGCAGCAGGAAACGCTAGCAGAATGCTTGGTTGTATAGGGAGAGGTATTAGCAGTAGAAAGAGGGAAGTGCTCATGCCATTGTACAGAACACTGGTGAGACCTCACTTGGAGTATTGTACACAGTACTGGAGACCGTATCTTCAGAAGGATATTGATACCTTAGAGAGGGTTCAGAGAAGGGCTACTAAACTGGTTCATGGATTGCGGGATAAAACTTACCAGGAAAGGTTAAAGGATCTTAACATGTATAGCTTGGAGGAAAGACGAGACAGGGGGGATATGATAGAAACATTTAAATATATAAAGGGAATCAACACAGTAAAGGAGGAGACTATATTTAAAAGAAGAAAAACTACCACAACAAGAGGACATAGTCTTAAATTAGAGGGACAAAGGTTTAAAAATAATATCAGGAAGTATTACTTTACTGAGAGGGTAGTGAATGCATGGAATAGCCTTCCAGCTGAAGTGGTAGAGGTAAACACAGTGAGGGAGTTTAAGCATGCGGGGGATAGGCATAAGGCTATCCTAACTATAAGATAAGGCCAGGGACTAATGAAAGTATTTAGAAAATTGGGCAGACTAGATGGGCCGAATGGTTCTTATCTGCCGTAACATTCTATGTTTCCTTTACCCCTTTATTATCTGATCCCTCGTGTACACCTGTATTACCTGCTCTCTCCTGTACCCCTGTATTATCTGCTCCCTCCTTTACCCCTGTATTATCCTCTCCCCCTTGTACCCCTGTATTATCCTCTCCCTCCTGTACCCCTGTATTATCCTCTCCCCCTGTACCCCTGTATTATCCTCTCCCTCCTGTACCCCATGTATTATCCTCTCCCTCCTGTACCCCTGTATTATGCTCTCCCTCCTGTACCCCATGTATTATCCTCTCCCTCCTGTACCCCTGTATTATCCTCTCCCTCCTGTACTCCATGTATTATCCTCTCCCTCCTGTACCCTTGTATTATTCTCTCTCTCCTGTACCCCTGTATTATCCTCTACCTCCTGCACCCCATGTATTATCCTCTCCCTCCTGTACCACTGTATTATCTGCTCCCTCCTGTACCCCCTGTATTATCCTCTCCATCCTGTACTATCTATTATCTGCTCCCTCCTGTATCCCTGGATTCTCTGCTTTCTCCTGTACCCCTGTATTATCCTCTCCCTCCTGTAACCCTGTATTATCCTCTCCCCCTCTACCCCTGTATTATCCTCTCCCTCCTGTATCGCTGTATTCTCTGCTCCCATCTAGTCAGCCCAATTTTCTAAATACTTTCATTAGTCCCTGGCCTTATCTTATAGTTAGGATCCCACGCATGCTTAAACTCCTTTACTGTGTTAACCTCTACCACTTCAGCTGGAAGGCTATTCCATGCATCCACTACCCTCTCAGTAAAGTAATACTTCCTGATATTATTTTTAAACCTTTGTCCCTCTAATTTAAGACTATGTCCTCTTGTTAGTTTTTCTTCTTTTAAATATAGTCTCCTCCTTTACTGTGTTGATTCCCTTTATATATTTAAATGTTTCTATCATATCCCCCATATCTCGTCTTTCCTCCAAGCTATACATGTTAAGGTCCCCCCTGTCTCGTCTTTCCTCCAAGCTATACATGTTAAGGTCCCCCCTGTACCCCAGTATTATTCTATTGTCCCCTCTTGTACCCCTGTAATGGTTTTTTCCCACCTGCCCCCCACCCCCTTTCAAAATCTGACATCATTTGTGTTTTACTGTTTCTGTTTATAAACAGTTGTTGCTTATTTGCAACAAATGTATCACCTTATTACAACAGCAGGAGGAGACAGACACACACACACACAGAGACAGAAACAGACAGAAGGAGACAGAGAGATCGAGTATAGAGATAGACAGAAGTGAGAGAGAGAGTATAGATAGGAGGAGACACAAAGAGAGAGAGACAGCATGGAGACAGAGTATATAGACAGACAGAATGAGAGAGAGAGAGAGTGCGAGAGCAGAGGCAGAGAGAGAGAGCGAGAGAGCATAGAGACGGACAGGAGGAGGGAGAGATTGTTAAGGGGAGGGGGAGAGCCAGGAGGTTGGAGAGAATGAAGTCAGGGGGAGGATGCATGGAAATCATTGATTCAGAAAATCTGGAAGAAACGACTGAATTTGAGAGATCAAACCCAGTTAAAGACAGGCTGCAAGGAGAGACAGGCTAACTGCAGGAGACAGACAGGCTACAAGGAGAGACAGACAGATTGCAGGTGACAGGCAGACATGTCTCTTTCAGACATTAGGAGGGTTCTGATTAGTGATAGTCTCGCCCCAGCCTGTGCCAGTATCCTGCACTCTCAGGGGGGCATTGAAGTGACAGAGTGCCCAGGTCTGAGCCATCAGGAGCTGCTATCAAAGATCCAGGTAAGAGAGTGGGTATTCAGGGGCAATGCTCTGCAGGGAGATGGGTATACAGGGGCAATGCTCTGCAGGGGTAGGCATACAGGGGCACGGGGTGGGTATGCAGGGGCAATACTCTGCAGGGATATGGATATACAGGAGCAATGCTCTGTAAGGGGTGGACATACGGGGCAATACTCTGCAGGGGGTATGGGTATACAGGGGCAATGCTCTGCAGTGGTGTATACAGGGGCAATGCTCTGCAGTGGTGTATACAAGGGCAATGCTCTGCAGTGGTGTATACAGGGGTAATTCTCTGCAGGCGGGGGTATACAGGGGCAATACTCTGCAGTGGTGTATACAAGGGTAATGATGTGCAGTGGTGTATACAGGGGCACTGCTCTGCAGTGGTGTATACAGGGGCACTGCTCTGCAGTGGTGTATACAGGGGCAATGCTCTGCAGTGGTGTATACAGGGGCAATGCTCTGCAGTGGTGTATACAGGGGCAATGCTCTGCAGTGGTGTATACAGGGGCAATGCTCTGCAGTGGTGTATACAGGGGCAATGCTCCGCAGTTGTGTATACATGAACAATGTTCTGCAGTGGTGTATACAGGGGCACTGCTCTGCAGTGGTGTTTACATGGGTAATGCTCTCTAGTGGTGTATACATGGGTAATGCTCTGCAGTGGTGTATACAGGGGCAATGCTCTGCATGGGGTGGGTATACAGGGGCAATGCTCTGCAGGGGATGGGTATACGGAGCAATGTTTTTCAGGGGTGGGTATACAGGGGCAATGCTTTGCAGGGGGTATGGGTATACATGGGCAATGCTCTGCAGGTTGTGTATAAGGGGCAATGCTCTGCAGGTTGTGTATAAGGGGCAATGCTCTGCAGTGGTGTATACAGGGGCAATGATCTGCAGTGGTTGTTGGTGATAGAGAATAGGCAGTAACAGTGTGCAGGCTAAGTCTGTAATCTCATTCATTCACTCAGTGTCTGATGCAACAGAGCAAAGCTGTGTCAGCATAGAGAGGGGGAGGGGGAGTCAGCATGGGAAGGAGTGAGAATGGGACAGATTCTTAGAGTAAATGGTCAGATTCCCAGTGTGAATGGGCAGATTCTCCGAGTGAATGGGCAGATTCTCCGAGTGAATGGGCAGATTCCCAGTGTGAATGGACAGATTCACAGTGTGAATGGGCAGATTCTCCGAGTGAATGGGCATATTCTAAGAGTAAATGGGGCAGATTTTCAGGGTGAATGGGGCAGATTTTCAGGGTGAATGGGGCAGATTTTCAGGGTGAATGGGACAGATTTTCAGGGTGAATGGGACAGATTTTCAGGGTGAATGGGACAGATTTTCAGGGTGAATGGGACAGATTCCCTCAGATTGAATGGGTTGCAGGGGCTGTGCTCTGCATGGGGTGTGTATGCAGGATGAATGGGACAGATTTGCAGGAGCTATACTGTGGTTACAGGGGCTGTGATGGGGTGACAGAGGAGGTAGTGGGGTGACAGGGACTGTAGAGAGTTGACAGGGGTTGTAGTGGGGTGAGAGAGGCTGTAGTGGGGTGACCATACGTATAAAAGAGAAATAATATAATATTACCACAATAGTGCACACCGTAAAAAATGGAGTGAGAAAATAAAATTAATAAATAAAAAGCTGACTCACATTTAGTAGAGCAAAATTAGGTTTGTTCAATCCAAAAGGCACAGGTGGTTTGTTTTATCCCTTCCAAGGATATAGGTGTTCAGGAAACCAGCAGCATTCAGTGGGGTCCCATAAAAAAGTATTTTTATTATAATAAAAAAAAATGTTCACAGACTAGAAGGACCACATATAAGCCAGATATGACTCGGCCGTTACATATCTGGCTTATATAAGGTACAGCGTGCCATCACTTTGAAGAGCCACTCGGCCGTGTCATATCTGGCTTATATAAGGTACAGCGTGCCATCACTCGGTATAGCCACTCGGCCATGTCATATCTGGCTTATATAAGGTACTGCGTGCCATCACTCAATATAGCCACTCGGCTGTGTCATATCTGGCTTATATAAGGTACTGCGTGCCATCACTCAATATAGCCACTCGGCTGTGTCATATCTGGCTTATATAAGGTACCGAGTGCCATCACTCGGTATAGCCACTCGGCCGTGTCATATCTGGCTTATATAAGGTACGGGGTACGCCGTGCCATCACTCGGTATAGCCACTCGGCCCTGTCATATCTGGCGTATATAAGGTACAGCATGCCATCACTCGGTATAGCCACTCGGCTGTGTCATATCTGGCTTATATAAGGTACAGCGTGCCATCACTCGGTATAGCCACTCGGCCGTGTCATATCTGGCTTATATAAGGTACGCCATGCCATCACTCTGGTATAGCCACTCGGCCGTGTCATATCTGGCTTATATAAGGTACGCCATGCCATCACTCGGTATAGCCACTCGGCCGTGTCATATCTGGCTTATATAAGGTACAGCGTGCCATCACTCGGTATAGCCACTCGGCCGTGTCATATCTGGCTTATATAAGGTACGCGTGCCATCACTCGGTATAGCCACTCGGCCGTGTCATATCTGGCTTATATAAGGTACGCCATGCCATCACTCGGTATAGCCACTCGGCCGTGTCATATCTGGCTTATATAAGGTACAGCGTGCCATCACTCGGTATAGCCACTCGGCCGTGTCATATCTGGCTTATATAATGTACAGCGTGACTTTACTCAGTACAAAGTCCGGAGACACAGAGCACGTGCAAAGTCCTCACTTATAGAATCAGCAACAGATAATGCAGCATCCCTGTAATAAACCCATCGCTTCATTCTCTGGAACTCTCTAATGGGTACTCACTAAACATACCCCCAACTCTCTCTGATTCAGAGACAGACCTAGTTTTGTCCCTCTGTTTCAGGTTTTCTATCTGATGATCCATATCTGGAGACAATAGACCACCAGGCCATCAACACGTATCCCCTCACACCGTAGTGACTCTAACAAGTGGATATATAATAAGTTAAATATATAATGTTGTGTGTAGCATTGTAAAATGGAATAGTTCTAAAATCAAGGGATTTCTCCAGGCATCTCACTATTGGTTTATAGAGGAAACTTATCACAGATTAACGTTTTAGTAACGTCAAGCATTGCTTAGAGAGGGTAGTTAGCGTTTGACAAATAAAATGATTAAAACTGGTTTTTTGGGGGGTTTTTTTTTCTATTAAATGAAGCAGAATTATGTGAAATGGGTTAAAGTATGAGCTGGTTTAAACTGATGTTATTTAGAATGTAATCATTCGACCTGAATTGAAGACTAAAAGTGGTAAACGATGTAAGTGCCCAAAAATTTCAAACATTGTTTTCCGCGTTTAAGTGTCAAATGAGCAATGCCTTATAATGTGGTAAACGAGAAAAGTGCCTAAGTTGTTCAAGAGAGCATGTAAAATCGTAAAAGTTGTAAGTACCAGATATGGGCAAAAAAGTTTTTTGCGATTTCCCAACTTTTTCGCTTTTGGCACTTACTACGTTTACCACTTTTAGTTCTCGATTCGAGATTAGTGCAGCAGAATCAGACAGGTTGAGACTGCTCGTGGTGAACAGACTATCAGATCCTGTAAATCGAGATTTCGAACTAGTGTGGGAGGGGTGTATCTAAACGTTAAATGGCAGAGTTACATCAACATTTTCTCTTTATTTAGCAGTTTAACCTTTTAGCTCTTCCAATCCCATGTATTGTGAGAGCATCAATGCCGTATATTGGATAAATGGCTAGATCCATGGAAAGAGACTCACCACCATGTTCTCTCGGCAGGACTACGATGGGCTCATCGTGCGTTCAGCGACCAAGGTCACCTCTGAGGTCCTGAGTGCTGGCTCCAGACTGAAGGTCGTAGGGCGTGCAGGAACAGGGGTGGACAACGTGGATGTGGATTCTGCTACCAAGAATGGGATTATCGTGATGAAGTAACATTTCACTTAATGATTTCAGATTTCTAGATCCTGTCTGTTTTCTTGAAAGATCTCACTGACGTTTCGCTCATTTTCCAGCACTCCCATGGGAAACAGCATTAGTGCCGCAGAGTTGACATGTGGACTCATACTCAGTCTCTCCAGGTAAGAGACTATGACACTGTGACCAAGGGAACGTATGGAATCTCTGTCGCATCCTTACTCCTGTCTCTATTTCCAGGCAAATCCCACAGGCTGCAGGGTCCATGAGAGAAGGACGCTGGGACCGGAAGAAGGTGTGAACTATATTGCATGGTCTGAATTGGATGTAGAGATGTTATATTTGGGGAGACAAATTAAAATGAGGGATGGCAGTGGAGGAGAGACATTGAGAAACATATAATAAATGTAAAGTGGAATAGAGCATAGAGGGAGGAGATACACACACAGGTCATAGGAGTGATATATAGAAGTCATTGGAGATACATACAGGTGGGAGAGGGGTGTATCTAAGCATTTAATGGCAGGGTTACATTTAGTGTAACGGAACCACTTGCACCCCGACCGGGTACCTTCCACTGACAGATGCTCCTAGTGCTTTCTGAGGTCTCCAAGCACTCCATCTGACACCATAACCACTGCAGACCCCGCGAACCGGCGCAGCTTGGTTGGGGTCTCGCCGTCTCCACCCACTCTGGACCCAAGACCAGGGTCCAGCTTCCAGTAGATCGACCTCTCCGTATTCCAGAGAGCAGGAACAGGATCAAGCTCTTAGCAGAGCTTAGTGATTAAACCCTGGGGAGTATAGTGATTATAGCAATGACCAGAGTGTAGTTCTCCAATCCCCCAAACATGAGCCGAAACTTCATGAAGGTACAAGATGATCTGACTTCAATGAGCGTTTATTACTCCATATATACAAGTTTTCAGTCCAGAGGCACACCCCCTGGACCTGGTGGTAAACTGTGACAAAAGGGGCACAAACCAATGGGAACACTAACATAATAACACTCTCACATACACAATGAAATCCCTACTCTCCATCCTGGAGATAATTGGCTTAAGGCACTGCAGTAAACTCAATTATCTCCAGGTACAGAAAATATCTACATTTTACACTAACAGCAAAAGTACGTAAAAGCACATAAAAATACATAATTCTTATTATATTACACAGAACCCCCACATTTAACCTATCCTCAGATAGCTCGGATCTGAGCGCCCAATATAGGTCAACAGCACTCAGATCCCACGAACAAAGTAAATTTGCCATGAGATTAAAGTTTTGGGGAAGCCTCTTTTGACCGACCGCACGCAGGATTTCCTGCCCAAAACATTGGCTGTGCGGCCGGTCTATTTCTAATGTTAAAGTCAGTTCACATAGAAAAAATGACTAAGTCCCATTCAAATGCATGAACGGGCCCCGTTCGTGCAAATAGCACAGTGTAACATGGCGTCCGAATTGTCGAACGCACTTCGACTTTAGTCGAAGTGGAGGAGAAGGTCAGGGTCAGCGGTGTTCATGCAAAGGTGTAGTCGATTTCAGTTCCATGGATTCAGGGACACGCCGCTGACCTCGTTTGATTAAATTCAAATGGCCACCGCCACGTGTTTGTTTGTCGAATGGCGGCCACTTCAACTACTTCAGCACTTCGGCTGAATCCGAAGTGCCATATAAAAAGTACCAATCCTTCCCTACAGTTCTTAAAGGGCCTGAAGTAGTGAAATCAAATCTGATATGGCCAAATAATGTTTTTAAAGGGCAAACTCTCCCCGGGGCCATAGTCATGAGGAAGGAGGCTGGCAATCAGGCCCCTCCAACAGCCAGGGGCAAAGGGCAGCTTGTTACCTAAACCTCCAGTGACACAAGGCATTTCGTCACAAATAGAGATACAGGTCAATATATATATATATCACACACACACACACACAGGTCATTGGAGATATATATATATATATATTCATTGGAGATACATTAAGGGTGTTGGAGATATATATAGGTCATTGGAGATACACAGAGATAATTGGAGATACATTCAGGTCATTGGAGATAATACAAGTCTTTGGAAAGATATAAACAGGTGATTGAAGAGATATATATATATATATATATATATATATATATATATATATTTGGAGATATATACAGATAAATATATATAGGTAATTAGGTTAACACATTGCAATCTTTCCAGTTCATGGGCTCCGAGTTACATGGGAAAACCTTGGGAATTCTGGGACTGGGCCGCATTGGCAAGGAAGTCGCTGTCCGCATGCAGTCATTTCAGATGAAGGTGAAATGTCCGCCCACGTAACCCTGCACTCACTACAGTAATCTCTGTCTCTCTCTCTACTCTCTCCTCTATCTCTTTTCTGTCACTGTCATCTCTTTTCTGTCACTGTCATCCCTTCTCTCTCTGTGTCTCTCTCTCTCTCTGTCAGCCCTTCTCGCATTCTCTTTTCAGCTCTTTCTCTCTTTGCTCTGCATCTGTCTCTTCTCTGTCATCCTTTCTCACTGTCTTCTCTCACCTAGGTCCATATTTCCTTCTCTCTGCTGCTTTCCAGCTCGAACCGTCTCATTTTGGCAAAGTCTTTCTCCCGTGATATCAGCCCCTGTCCTCTTTAATCCCATCTCTTGTCTTCCTTCACGGCCCTAATCCCATCTTTCCCTGTCCGTCCTTACCCTAATCATTATCTTCTATTCTCTAAGCAGACAGACAGATTATATATCCATACAATAGCTGCTAAGGTAACAATGAAAAACCCACTCAGACCCCAAAGCGAATTGGTCTGTAAAGGGTTTGTCACTAAGCTCCGAATGGGCCATTCAGACTGCAAAATCCAGATAGTAAGGAGGGAGGGGTCACTTATGACAATTTGAGGGGTGGACAATGGTCTGTCCACATTACCATTGTATTTTTCATTTAAAGGGACACTATAGTCACCTGAACAACTTTAGCTTAATGAAGCAGTTTTGGTGTATAGAACATGCCCCTGCAGCCTCACTGCTCAATCCTCTGCCATTTAGGAGGTAAATCCCTTTGTTTATGAACCCTAGCCACACCTGACTTGCACAGCCGTCCATAAACACTTCCTGTAAAGCGAGCCCTATTTAGGCTTTCATTATGGCAAGTTCTGTTTAATTAAGATTCTCTTATCCCCTGCTATGTTAATAGCTTGCTAGACCCTGCAAGAGCCCCCTGTATGTGATTAAAGTTCAATTTAGAGATTGAGATACAATTATTTAAGGTAAATTACATCTGTTTGAAAGTGAAACCAGTTTTTTTTTCATGCAGGCTCTGTCAATCATAGCCAGGGGAGGTGTGGCTAGGGCTGCATAAACAGAAACAAAGTGATTTAACTCCTAAATGACAGAGAATTTAGCAGTGAAATTGCAGGGGAATGATCTATACACTAAAACTGCTTTATTTAGCTAAAGTAATTTAGGTGACTATAGTGTTCCTTTAAGCCCCAACTGACCATTTATGGGTAGAGGTTAGGTGAAGGTTAGGTTCTCGCTTGTTTTATAATTAGAGCCCCCACCTACTGGCTATGGGTGAGGGGTTGGGTGAAGGTTAGGTTCTCACTTGTTTTATAATTAGAGCCCCCACCTACTGGCTATGGGTGAGGGGTTAGGTGAAGGTTAGGTTCTCACTTGTTTTATAATTAGAGCCCCCACCTACTGGCTATGGGTGAGGGGTTAGGTGAAGGTTAGGTTCTCGCTTGTTTTATAATTAGAGCCCCCACCTACTGGCTATGGGTGGGGGTTGGGTGAAGGTCAGGTTCTCGCTTGTTTTATAATTAGTGCCCCACCTACTGGCTATGGGTGGGGGTTGGGTGAAGGTCAGGTTCTCGCTTGTTTTATAATTAGAGCCCCCACCTACTGGCTATGGGTGGGGGTTGGGTGAAGGTTAGGTTCTCGCTTGTTTTATAATTAGTGCCCCACCTACTGGCTATGGGTGGGGGTTGGGTGAAGGTTAGGTTCTCGCTTGTTTTATAATTAGTGCCCCCACCTACTGGCTATGGGTGGGGGTTGGGTGAAGGTTAGGTTCTCGCTTGTTTTATAATTAGAGCCCCCACCTACTGGCTATGGGTGGGGGTTGGGTGAAGGTTAGGTTCTCGCTTGTTTTATAATTAGTGCCCCACCTACTGGCTATGGGTGGGGGTTGGGTGAAGGTTAGGTTCTCGCTTGTTTTATAATTAGTGCCCCCACCTACTGGCTATGGGTGGGGGTTGGCTGAAGGTTAGGTTCTCGCTTGTTTTATAATTAGAGCCCCCACCTACTGGCTATGGGTGAGGGGTTGGGTGAAGGTTAGGTTCTCGCTTGTTTTATAATTCGAGCCCCCACCTACTGGCTATGGGTGAGGGGTTGGCTGAAGGTTAGGTTCTCGCTTGTTTTATAATTCGAGCCCCCACCTACTGGCTATGGGTGAGGGGTTGGCTGAATGTTAGGTTCTCGCTTGTTTTTATAATTAGAGCCCCCACCTACTGGCTATGGGTGAGGGGTTGGCTGAAGGTTAGGTTCTTGCTTGTTTTTATAATTCGAGCCCCCACCTACTGGCTATGGGTGGGGGTTGGCTGAAGGTTAGGTTCTCGCTTGTTTTTATAATTCGAGCCCCCACCTACTGGCTATGGGTGGGGGTTGGCTGAAGGTTAGGTTCTCGCTTGTTTTATAATTCGAGCCCCCACCTACTGGCTATGGGTGAGGGGTTGGGTGAAGGTTAGGTTCTCGCTTGTTTTATAATTCGAGCCCCCACCTACTGGCTATGGGTGGGGGGTTGGGTGAAGGTTAGGTTCTCGCTTGTTTTATAATTCGAGCCCCCACCTACTGGCTATGGGTGAGGGGTTGGGTGAAGGTTAGGTTCTCGCTTGTTTTATAATTCGAGCCCCCACCTACTGGCTATGGGTGGTGGCTGGAAGGGACACCAGGTTCATCCTTTTTAGTCCCCAACTAATGTGCACAGAGGGTACTATGTCCCCCATTATTTTAGAGGCCCCATCCATGGAATGTGGCTGTTTTAGCGACTGGGCAGCAATGGGTGCTGAGTCGCTAGTTTTTAATATTTAAGCAATAAAGAAAATAGTCTAGGATATCACAACAGGGGTGGTCAGTACGAGTGCCACCCTGTCACTCTGGGCATGAACCCTGGAAACATTAATATAAAAAGGAAAGTGATAGCAGAGGCAGATAGACAAACTCGTAATTCCAAAAGAGTGGATACAAAAAGAACTAAAGAGACGAATCTCTAAATAGATACATTGTGGCAAATAATATACCTTAACTTTCACAGGTATGGACCTTGTTAGTTATAGAGGGAATGGGGAGCGATCGACTAAGCACTTACTTAGTATAAGATTCTATATGGGGTGGTCCAAGTAGAGTATTATATCATAAATATCAAGATACCATCATAGAGAGAAAAAACATCCATCAAACATTGCTTATAGGTAATATGCATAAACATGGCCGGTAGCATTGAACACCTTGTACAAATGAATCTAGAGTCTCTTATAATGACGAAGGAGCCACTATAGCACCGAAACGCACGTCGGGAATTTTGCTTCACATATCACTATGCACTGATTGATCACGTTTTGTTTCACTTTGATTTTTATTTAATCTATAACGAGGAAGAGCTATATGGCAGTGTGGGGACTTGCTAATACAGCGGCGGGAGCCTGGAGCCTTTTCCATTCACAGCTATAGGGAGAACTAGTAATCTGTTGAGGGGCTCAGAGAATCTCAAGCTGAGGTAGCTGTAAATAGTATTTAGATATTACTCTTAGAACCATGTATAGCTAGTTGGAATTTAGCCTAACTGACATCCATGAAGAGGTCTTAGGGAAATCTAGCCTTCATTGCTGATAATAGATAGCACTATAGTAGCGATATACCCAGTATACCCTAGAGTAAATCATTATTAGAGACTCTGGGCTCATTTGTACAAGGTGTTCAATGCTACCGGCCATGTTTTGAGCATATTACCTATAAGCAATGTTTGATGGATGTTTTTTCGCTCTATGATGGTATCTTGATATTTATGATATAATACTTAGGTCTCTACCTGGACCACCCCATATAGACTCTTATACTAAGAAAGTGGTTAGTCAATCGCTCCCCATTCCCTCTCGATACTTTCCTTGTTATGTTTCAACTATTGTACTTATTTACTTCAGCCTCTCATACACCAGTACTCTAGAGGAATTTCCTTAATAAGGATTTCCTCACTTTGATTTTTTTAATGTTTAGTTGAATAAAAATGCAGCTGGTGGGAGCATAAGGGAGGTCACTAACGTACCTTATCATAATAATGTGGCGGCTGGCTAGCAAGCGTTGGCCATCTGCCACATATGTAACCCCTCACAGTGACGAAGGTTATTTAACTATCTGCATACTGGCGGTTAGCGCTACCAGCGGGCAATAGTTCACTTGCAAAAAGTGAGTAAATGATCATTTGAGAGCATACATCCTGCTAAATGCATTCGGTCACTAATTTTACTAAAAGCGATGCTTTCAAAATATTTGGCATATTATACTTTGTAAAGGATTCCAGTACGAAAAGCACTGATTTTAAACTGGACAGCGAATACATCTGGCCGAGTGCAGAGTCTGACTGGAATAAGCTTTTAGTAATTCTGAGAATTGCCATTACGGTTTGAATTCAGCCATGTTCAGTTTTGTTTAGTGAATTAGCCTGTGAGTATTTTACAGACAAAATTCTACCATTCAGCCACTAGTTGTCCCCAAAGTCCACATTTTATTCCAATACAGTATCTGCCAGGTATAATTTACATAGCAAATGCAACAAGGAATTGTAAAGAATAACTGAGCGTATCCCTTCCAAGGATTATTAAAATGGAAATTTACCTTCCGGAACTTTTTCCAAAGTTTGTCAGATGATATTTAATATCATCCATGAATGACGCGTAACTCATGGGAGCGGGAACGCAAGCTTAGTCGCCATCTTTTCTACGGTTTGAGGAGAAAAATTACATTAATAAAAACCCAAAACAATTTGACCTGCTGCAAAGTAAAGAATAGTAACGATACGGAACTCGCAGTCTGAGTGTCGACATGGGGAATAATTCATCATTAGAATTCTTTTGGATAAAGATTCCAAAATATTTATCTACAAAATTTCCCGCAGACTATATTTATGACTTCTATAGATAAATCATTTGAACGTTTTTCTAACAGATTGTGAACGTTTCCAAAGCTTATCCAAACACTGTAAATGGAGGCCCATGGGGAGACAGACAAAAAAGATGATAAGAGAGAGAAGATGTCAGGCTGGATAATCGGGCGTGAACCCTTAGAACTAATTCAACCAAAATAAAGAAGAGAGAAATCCAGCCAGAATTAAAGTAAATCTATTCCAACAATAACATATTAAAATATAATTTTTATTCTCTAATCCTATAAAAGATTATCCTAATAACCCACATAGAATGCATAATAATTAGAGTGGAATAGAGATGAGGCATCAATCCCACAATTGACCACTAGAGTGAGCTAATGCCCTTAAATGGACAGAACGATTTGTATCTTAATACAATATGTAGCAATAGTGAAACTTTCATTAAAGAGGTATCAAAGTACAAACAAAACCATAATAATGCCAACCCACAGGTCTATCAAAATCAGGGATGTTAAAAGCATCTGAACAAAATACCGGATGGCGAGACAGATAAAGAGGAAAATCAGAAGGGCATCTGGAGCTGTTCAGGAAATCCCTCACATATAGCTGTGCCTTCAATCCCTTAACCTCTTCCCTACTGTTACTATCAGGGTAAAGAAAAGCTATCCACACCAACATTAAAAAGTAAAAAAGAGAAATAAAGAAATAAAATTATAACAATAGACTTCTGTGGGTGAATTGTCTGACAAATCTAATTGCATCAAATAGCAATGGACCAATATCACCAAGTGTCTGTACTCTATGAATACAGGATCACACAAAGAGCTATAGAAGTACTGAAATGGGGAGCTATTGATTAGCTTGTAGCTTCAGCCAAGACTCTTAGCCAATCCGCCCGTGTCCGAGACTCTCAGCCAATCAGCACCGTCCCTGTCCGAGACTCTCAGCCAATCAGCAGCAACCCTGTCCGAGACTCTGAGCCAATCAGCACCATCCCTGTCCGAGGCTCTCAGCCAATCAGCACCATCCCTGTCCGAGACTCTCAGCCAATCAGCAGCAACCCTGTCCGAGACTCTGAGCCAATCAGCACCATCCCTGTCCGAGGCTCTCAGCCAATCAGCACCATCCCTGTCCGAGACTCTCAGCCAATCAGCACCATCCCTGTCCGAGACTCTCAGCCAATCAGCACCATCCCTGTCCGAGACTCTCAGCCAATCAGCAGCGCCCCTGTCCGAGACTCTCAGCCAATCAGCAGCGCCCGTGTCTGAGACTCTCAGCCAATCAGCAGCACCCGTGTCTGAGACTCTCAAAAAATCAGCAGTGCCTGTGTCTGAGATCCTGAGAGAAGTGAAAGGACCAGCACTGGATTCAAGAATTTTTTATATCAAAAAAATCTATCTTATACATATAGATAAAAATACCAAAATGTATTTTAAAATATCAAATCATTTGAAAAACGTATTCAAAAATATTCAATTAAGGTCAGAAGGGAATCATTTTGTTTGTGTATTCAAACATTAAATCGAGGCCTGAGTTGGTATTGGTGAGCCACGTCACACTGACGTATATTCTCACTCACACTTAACACCTAAACCAGATCAGCTCACTGAAATTCTTTATCTATGGAGAGTGTGTTCTCTATTTTTATTTTCAAATAGTGCGGATTTCAATAGAAATTTGCACTTTTATAAATTAACATTGATCCATCCCCCCTGGCTGTCAATCAGATAACAGGTCTTGTTACTTCCTGGTTGTTGAGCTCAGTGGAGATAAAATCAAGAGGTAGTGATTGCCCAGGGCACCTTCCTTGCAAAGACTTTTCATTGATCTGCATTGGGAAGTCTGTGATTGGACAGACGCAGAAAGACTGGGCGGGGTTTGTAGGGGAGGGACTGCAAAGGCCGCAGACAAGAGATCTACAGATTTTACAAGACGATATTCCCCAATTAAAGCAAGGAAAACAAATAGCATGTTTATGATATTTTATATCTTCTAAACTGCTAGTGCTTTGTTTTTTCTTTAAGGAGTGAATATTTAATGTCTTCTGTCACTGCTCTCTCCGCCACTCACTTACAACTTACTTTCCATCTTTACTCCTTACCTCACTCACACTTAATGCCCTCCATCACTCATTCAGTCACGGTGCTTTCTTTCTCTCCAGTTACTTCTTTTCTGTTCCTTCATTCCCTGATAACACCACCCCTCACTCACACTCACTGATAATACCATTCCTCACTCACTGATACACCCACTCACATTTACTGATACACCCACTCACATTTACTGATACACCCACTCACATTTACTGATAACACCACTCCTCACTCACACTCACTGATAATACCACTCCTCACTCACTGATACACCCACTCACATTTACTGATAACACCACTCCTCACTCACACTCAGTGATAATACCACTCCTCACTCACTGATACACCCACTCACATTTACTGATAACATCACTCCTCACTCACTGATACACCACTTCTCACTCACACGCACTGATACTCAATGATACACCCATTAATATTTATACTCTCTCTCACTGACACAGTCAGTCCTCTCTCACTCGCTCCTTCTAGCTCAGTATCCTCTGCCTTACTGATCCAAAATTGTTCCCTCACTGTCACCCCCTCTCCAGCACTGATTACCCCCTTTCCTTCACCAGACAATCGGTTATGATCCAGTGATCCCCCCGGAGGTGACCGCTCAATTTGGGGTGCAGCAGTTTCCTTTGGAAGAGATTTGGACACAATGCGATTATATTACTGTGCACACTCCCCTCCTTCCATCCACCACAGGTATACACTGCACTGAGAACCCCCCTCCTGCCATCCACCACAGGTATACACTGCACTGCGTACCCCTCTCCTTCCATCCACCACAGGTATAAACTGCACTGAGTACCCCTTCCTGCTATCCACCACAGGTATACACTGCACTGAGTACCCCCTCCTGCCATCTACCACAGGTATACACTGCACTGCGTACCCCCTTCTGCCATCTGCCACAGGTATACACTGCACTGAGTACCCCCTCCTGCTATCAACCATAGGTATAAACTGCACTGAGTACCCCCTCCTGCCATCTACCACAGGTATACACTGCACTGCGTACCCCCTTCTGCCATCTGCCACAGGTATACACTGCACTGAGTACCCCCTCCTGCCATCCACCACAGGTATACACTGCACTGCGTACCTCCCTCCTGATATCCACTACAGGTATACACTGCACTGAGTACCCCCTACTGCCATCCACCACAGGTATACACTGCACTGAGTACCCCCTCCTGCCATCCATTACAGGTATACACTGCACTGCGTACCCCTCTCCTTATCCACCACAGGTATAAACTGCACTGAGTACCCCTTCCTGCTATCCACCACAGGTATACACTGCACTGAGTACCCCCTCCTGCCATCTACCACAGGTATACACTGCACTGCGTACCCCCTTCTGCCATCTGCCACAGGTATACACTGCACTGAGTACCCCCTCCTGCTATCAACCATAGGTATAAACTGCACTGAGTACCCCCTCCTGCCATCTACCACAGGTATACACTGCACTGCGTACCCCCTTCTGCCATCTGCCACAGGTATACACTGCACTGAGTACCCCCTCCTGCCATCCACCACAGGTATACACTGCACTGCGTACCTCCCTCCTGATATCCACTACAGGTATACACTGCACTGAGTACCCCCTACTGCCATCCACCACAGGTATACACTGCACTGAGTACCCCCTCCTGCCATCCATTACAGGTATACACTGCACTGCGTACCTCCCTCCTGATATCCACCACAGGTATACACTGAACTGAGTACCCCCACTCGTGCTATTCACCACAGGTATGCACTGAGTACCCCCATCCTGCTATCCACCACAGATATACACTGCACTGCGTACCTCCCTCCTTATATCCACCACAGGCATACACTGCACTGCGTACCTCCCTCCTTATATCCATCACAGGTATACACTGCACTGAGTTCCCCCTCCTGCCATCCACCACAGGTATACACTGCACTGAGTACCCCCTACTGCCATCCACCACAGGTATACACTGCACTGAGTACCCCCTCCTGCCATCCATTACAGGCATACACTGCACTAAGTGTCCCTACCCTTTCCTATAAGCACAAGTAGCACCAGTGCCCCTTTTGGCCTCCCATTTAGGTACACGGCACCATCCACATCACCAATATCTCATGCACCCAGTGCCAAGCACGTCCATTCTCCCCTTGGTGTACCGTATTATGAGCCAGATTATCAGATGCTTGATAAATGTGATTTAAGCAGCAATATTCTTCATTGGATCTAATACAAAATCCTACATTTTAAAATTCACTTTTCAGTTGCAGTTTAATGGTATATTCTGTCCCATTCCGCAGTGTAATAATATATTCTGTCCCATTCCGCAGTGTAATGATCTATTCTGTCCCATTTCGCAGTGTAATGATATATTCTGTCCCATTCCGCAGTGTAATAATATATTCTGTCCCATTCCGCAGTGTAATGATATATCCTGTCCCATTGCGCAGTGTAATGATATATTCTGTCCCATTCCGCAGTGTAATAATATATTCTGTCCCATTCTGCAATGTAATAATATATTCTGTCCCATTGCGCAGTGTAATAATATATTCTGTCCCATTCCGCAGTGTAATGATATATACCGTCCCATTCCACAGTGTAATGATATATTCTGTCCCATTCCGCAGTGTAATAATATATTCTGTCCCATTCCGCAGTGTAATGATATATTCTGTCCCATTCTTCGGTGTAATAATATATCCTGTCCCATTCCGCAGTGTAATGATATATACCGTCCCATTCCGCAGTGTGATGATATATTGTCCCATTGCGCAGTGTAATGATATATACCGTCCCATTCCGCAGTGTAATTATATATTCTGTCCCATTGTGCAGTGTAATGATATATATACCGTCCCATTCCGCAGTGTAATGATATATTCTGTCCCACTGCGCAGTGTAATGATATATATACCGTCCCATTCCGCAGTGTAATGATATATTCTGTCCCACTGCGCAGTGTAATGATATATTCTGTCCCATTGCGCAGTGTAATGATATATATACCGTCCCATTCCGCAGTGTAATTATATATTCTATCCCATTCTTCGGTGTAATAATATATTCTGTCCCATTCCGCAGTGTAATGATATATACCGTCCCATTCCGCAGTGTAATGATATATTCTGTCCCATTCTGCAATGTAATGATATATTCTGTCCCATTCCACAATGTAATCATATATTCTGTCCCATTCTGCAATGTAATAATATATTCTGTCCCATTGCGCAGTGTAATAATATATTCTGTCCCATTCCGCAGTGTAATGATATATACCGTCCCATTCCACAGTGTAATGATATATTCTGTCCCATTCCGCAGTGTAATAATATGTTCTGTCCCATTCCGCAGTGTAATAATATATTCTGTCCCATTCCGCAGTGTAATGATATATTCTGTCCCATTCTTCGGTGTAATAATATATCCTGTCCCATTCCGCAGTGTAATGATATATACCGTCCCATTCCGCAGTGTGATGATATATTGTCCCATTGCGCAGTGTAATGATATATACCGTCCCATTCCGCAGTGTAATTATATATTCTGTCCCATTGCGCAGTGTAATGATATATATACCGTCCCATTCCGCAGTGTAATGATATATTCTGTCCCACTGCGCAGTGTAATGATATATTCTGTCCCACTGCGCAGTGTAATGATATATTCTGTCCCATTGCGCAGTGTAATGATATATATACCGTCCCATTCCGCAGTGTAATTATATATATACCGTCCCATTCCGCAGTGTAATAATATATTCTGTCCCATTTCGCAGTGTAATGATATATTCTGAGCCATTCCTTGCTTATAGCATTGTGTGTGGACCCTTCCCTGGTTATAGTGATGTCATCTGTCTCTTTCTCATTGTAACAATATATTCACTCAGTGTCTTCTTTTATCTCTCTCAGGGCTGATCAATGATGCTGCGTTCTCCAAATGCAAACGTGGAGTAAAAGTTATAAACTGCGCACGAGGAGGGATTATTGATGAAGCTGCGTTAGTGCGAGCACTAGAAAGTGGGCAGTGTGGAGGGGCAGGACTTGATGTTTTCACTGAGGTAAGGAGACGAATGAACTGGGAGAAAAATGGAATCAGAAATGCTCTGCTTCTCCCGCTCACCAGCGGCGTCACTGGGGAGGAATGTGGACTGCATCGGTTGACATCATCAGAGCAGTTGTCACCAGTAGTGTACCGACTCAGTGGCTGTTGGGAATGTCCTCATCTGGTGACACTAGATCAGTCACTGCCTACCAGCGCATTGCTAGTTTGGGTGCTGTGGGGCAGGTCCCTGCGCTGGGGATGTTGGCTGCAGAGCACAATTGTACTCATTGATAGGAAGATAACAAATTTGAAAATAATAATAATAATACTAGTAGTATAACAAATGGTAGTAAAAAATATTAATAAACTGGTTTGTTCAGGAAGGGTCACTCCATGTATGAGAGAAAGTCCTAAGGACAGACAAGTTATCCAAAAAGTATCTAATTTTCCATATGTGAATAACAATGTTGCCAATACACCACTAGATGTCACTCAAGAGATGTGTAAAGTTCTGTGAGAAAACGCCACGTCAAACAGTTTCCAAATTAGATGCAGAGTTATTCCCAAGGATCTAGTGTGTCCCCAAAAATCCAATACGGATATAAATCTGGGACAACAGGGAAGGTGCATGTGCCGGTTGGTCCCTGTTATAGTCTGAAAATGAGCTAAATAACTGTGTTTGTCAGCCGGTACATGTTCCCTCCAAGCTGTGAACCCAGTAATCAAATAGTGTGAGGTTACTTGGAATAATTAAATAACCCTATGCCCCATGAAGTATTGAGGCAATGAGAAAACCTTAAAGGAGGTAACCAGGCAGAATAACAAATATCCCCAGCACAGGAGGCTAACAATGTCAGAAGTTTGTCAAATGTTAGAGTGAAGTCTAAGGACCTCCTGGTTTGGGAGATACACCAGTGAGCACCCGGTGGCCGTTCCCAGGATCATCAGGACTGCTGGGGTTGGTCTGTAACCCATGCGGTTTTTAAACGAACCAGTCAGCATGGTTATTGGTGAGTTAGCCGCTAGTGGGGAATGTGTACTAAGTGGTATATCTTCCAAAAACTTCCAATGTGTATTCTCACAGATTAAAGAGAGTTCAAGTACCTGAGTGTGATGAATATAAATGAAAATAGCTCGATGTTGTTAGAGATACCGGTAGGGAGATCCCACCATGTCTAAAGTCAGATTACTCCGTGATCAGTAAGCAGTCACCCATTGAGATATACTCCTATTAACTGATAATGGAGACCCCTGATCTAGAGGATTAGACATATTGGCTGGTGTTAGAGAATTTATCTGTGTCTCAGGGAAGAGAGTCAGTTACCTGGCAACAGTCTGTTGTTTTAGAAGCACATTTTGAGTTCTCCATAAGCTTCCCAGGCCAACAGTTCCCAGTGTATTGTCTGCCCAAGCCACGTGGGCAAATATTATCATATTTATAGTACATCATGAAAAGTACAAACATGAACAATACGAATATTAGAATTAATCAATGGGAAATAAAATAAACAGAAAAAGAATTATTGAAAAAAAGGGGTGGGGGAAGTCCAAGAGTCTAAGCGGAGTCTGCGTTTTAAATGTAAAAATCCATCTCGAACCAAAAATAGCAAATAACAAGCGACAAAGCATTTCTTGGCTATACCTCAGGGCTCTGACGGTACCCACCATACCTAATAAACCATGGGGAAACACTCTAAGAAACTCCGCAGGCTGAGTGAGGGACATACCCGATATATTGGCCAGCTTCTCTCCCAGGCTTGAGGGCCCAAGATGGCGGACTTCCTACCAGACTCAGCACAGGACTCCCTGTCAGCCTCTGAAGACGATGACATGGGCTTTGTAACAACAGCAGGGGTAAGCTGGTGCCTCCAAAGCGTACCGAACCCCGCCTGGCTACTAAAGCAGAGACCAGCATGGTGTCAGACCTCAAGGCCTTTTTCTCCTCAGAGATGGCCGTGTTGAAAGAAGACCTGAACAACAGGCCGCATGCGGGCTACAGAAGAAGAGGTCCACTACTTAAGAGTTAAACAAGACACCTCTGCATCCCAAATACAGGAACTCTCCAGTACCTGCTCACAACTGAGTGCAAAAATGGGGCTATTGGAGGACGCGACACGGCAACGTATTCTGAAAGTACGGTGGATACCTGACATCATAGATGCAGCTGAACTACCTCGGCATATTAGGAGGTTATTTGCTGCTACTCTTATGGCCAAACAAGCCAAGGGACTGCCCGTGGAGGGAATTTACCACATATCGGGGCAATCTGATGCTGCCACCTCTGCCCCCAAGAATGTCATTCTCTGCTTTAAGTCACGGAGCGATAAGGAAGGTTCCATGCGTGCAGTCCGGGCAAACCTCTTACACCTTTTGAAGATCACCCACTGAACTTCTTTCACGACTTAAGCCACAAGACGCTGCAATGGCGGGCATCCCTCAAAGGAGTGACCTCCCAACTGCGAGCTGCAGGTGGGGGTACACGAGAACCCTTAATGTTGAAAAAGATGACAACCAATTTCAGTTGACATCGGCTTCGGACGCCACTTCGTTTTTGCAATCTCTAGGAATTGCACCTATTCTGCCTGTCCACCAACGGGATGTGGCCAACGTGACTGTCTTTACTCCATCTGGATCTGCAGGCCATGGCTGATTTTGTACCACACACTGTTTTGCCTCCATAAGGAGCGCCCAGAGCTGATGCAGAACTTACTTAAGTCTGTTACAATGTTTATAATTTGGATTTCCTTTTACGCTCACATTTCTTTGTGGCATTGCGCTCTCTTGCCTAGGGCTGTAATTGGTACTTAGGCGTACTGCATTACCCGCAGCTCCAATTTTTCCCTCTAACCCTCCTCTTATCGTCTTGGTATCTCTATATTTGGGAACTATTTTTACATTTTAAAAGATGTAAGTTACTTTTTAACCAGTATTTCACCACAATCTCCTCTTAATTTATATTCAGCCAAGTGCTTAAACCCCTTTATTTTTAGTGGTGGAATAACCTACCTAATCACTATCATTGGTCCAGTGATAGCCACGATAAATCTCTATCTGTTAAATGAATGTGATCATGCGCGTGTAATTCTACTGTTGGGATCCGTGGGGGTGTAATCTAGGTTTACCTAGCTTCACTCATCCAGGGGGAAGATTGACTGTGAAGGCTTTCGGTGTTTGTTAATAATGATGTTTTTGCTGTAGGAACCCCCTCGAGACCCAGTTCTAATTAATCACCCGCTAGTGATCAGCTTACCCCACCTGGGAGCCAGCACACACGAAGCTCAGAATCGATGTGGAGAGGAGATTGCGTATCAGATTGTGGATCTAGTTAAAGAGAGAGCACTTATTGGAGCGGTGAGTTTATTTTGGTTACAAGCTCTGCTATACGGGGTTTATGCTATACCAGTTAAACAGCCATAGCAATCTTTACCTACTGAAATCATGCAATAGGAAGACGATTTCATATCGATTGCCAACATTGGAACTTGGAGCTGCAGTACCTGAATTGGCCACTAGGTGATAATGTCTGATCACTGAAGAAATAGAACAGCAGAGTAAATTCCCCCAAGTCACAGAATCCTTCATGAAATAATGTTTTTGTTTATTTTCTCTGCAGGTCAATGCCGCTGCACTCTCCAAAGCATTCTCCCCAAAGACCAAACCATGGATCCAGCTGGGAGAGTCCCTGGGTATCATTATCCAAAGCCTTGTACCCCAAATCAGTGGCCAAATCTTGGTAACAACTACAGGTGAGCATCATCAACCCTCCCACTGCAGGGCCACACTGGGACTGCCCCTCCCACGGCTGGGCCACACTGGGACTGCCCCTCCCACGGCTGGGCCACACTGGGACTGCCCCTCCCACTGCAGGGCCACACTGGGACTGCCCCTCCCACTGCTGGGCCACACTGGGACTGCCCCTCCCACGGCTGGGCCACACTGGGACTGCCCCTCCCACGGCTGGGCCACACTGGGACTGCCCCTCCCACGGCTGGGCCACACTGGGACTGCCCCTCCCACTGCAGGGCCACACTGGGACTGCCCCTCCCACTGCAGGGTGACACAGACAGAAGGAGCTATGGGACACGGTGTCTGTCCCTCCCACTGCAGGGTGACACAGACAGAAGGAGCTATGGGACACGGAGTCTGTCCCTCCCACCACAGGGTGACACAGACTCACATTCTGTCCTTTTTAATGGCTGTTAGGAGAAGACTTGAAAGAAGCCGGTTCGTATTTGTGTGCTGCGGTGACCATCGGACTCCTACGCGATACAAAGAGAAAGATTAATTTGGTTAATTCAGCCCTCTTTGCCAAAGACACTGGAATCCAGGTAACAGCTTCCAGTTATTGCTGCTAGTCACTATATCAACTGCGATAAACCATTCCACCATCTGTGTGTCCCTACTTCTCCACCACACTGTCTGCCATACCTACACCATCACTACAACACGTGATCTAAATACACTATCATCACAACATGTGATCTAAATACACCATCACTACAACATGTGATCTAAATACACTATCACTACAACATCTGATTTAAAAATACCCCCACCATACATTTTTGTTAACTTGTGTCTCCTCCATTCCTTTGCTAACCCTTTTTTGTACATAATGTAACAGCCTGCCTCTTCCCCTTCTCCATTATTGAACCCTGTACCCCACATTCATGCTTCTAGTTTCCCCTTGTGTAGATCAGTTCTCATCATTCCACTAACTCTGAGGAGGCAACGTTGATGATATCTGGTGGTGGTCTTGAACTGGTGGGTGGGCTGAGTGGCCCATTCCCTTGCCTCTGGAAGATTGGATCTTCAAAATTCCACAGCCCTATATCTCTCCAAGGAACCCTTATTGTGTGGAAGGGAGCAGCTCCACTCCCGAAACTTGTGGGTAAGTGCCTGAAGTCAGGTAGACTTTCTTAGTCTGTTTCTTGTTTGGGTCTCACATGGCTTGTATCACTTGCCCATGTCTTCCCCAATGCATAGTTTAAACATGGTCCTCAAATAATCACAGCCGCTAATTTAAAGTTTGTATCTTCAATTTACTCCACCCTCTCCTCCAGTTTCATAACCCAGTATAGATCCGTTCGTCTATTGGTTTCATTTTCTTTTTATATTATTTTTTATCCAATATTTTTTGCTAGTTCATTGTTTTCCGTTTATCCCACACGTCTCCATATTCCCCCATAACCTCTATTGACACAACCCTGAGTCTAATGGCCATGGAATAAGTCATTTCCTGTATGACATGTCCTTTATTTATCTCATTCTGGCCCTCGGTTCTGATAGCCTACACTCATCCTTACTTATTTCTCTTCCCCAGAGGTTCTGTCTGAGGCCGGGGGCCATCTGGAATCCTTCCACGCATCCGAAGGACACAGTGTGGCTGGAATATCAGTCCCTGTCTTGGATCTGTCTCTCCTGGGAACCTGCACACAGCTCTCTTTCTGAACCTCCTACGTGTTAGCTGTACATTTTTTTTTAAAAAGAACCTGTCATGGCAAACAGGGGAAAATGTCACTATGTTGTGCTAGTAGAATTTCTAAATAAATGAATAAATAAAAAGATATGGCCGCTTCCCTCACCTGTCAATTCCTAGACTTGGAGGCTGTGAAGAACAAGAGGTCCTTCATACAGGTGATTCTCCTGTTGATTACAGTGTACAGCTAGTGGGTAGATTTTAATAATCACATTCTCCAATCAATGAGGATCTATTTATCATGTTTCAAAGTAAAACCAGGAGGCTTAGATTAGATCTGACGTTTGACTTCTTGGTGAGATTTATTTTGGTGAATGAAAACCGTATCATCCCACCTAACCTTAAAGATAGACTGAAGGCTTGAGCCAGCTTTATTTTCAGTGCACCATAGAGATAATGAATTAACAAAATGTATCAAATAAAAAAATATAGTAGAAATCATACTCCCCTGTGAATGTTCATCATTTGCTGCAAATGCCTACGATTTCTCCATAATTTCCAGGATCTGTGGTTGGTAATGCATTCATGCCTGTGCAATATTGGTCATTCAGTGTGTACAGGACTAACCCATGGTTTCACCATGTGCTGGATGAATATTTACAATGGGGCATTGGCAGGGGTTTTAAGAGAGGTTTAAGTCACTACAAAGTAGAAGGACCATAAAATGCACCGTTGGGCTCAAGCCCCTGGTCTTTTTGCCACCTGGCAATGGGTTATCATTGCTCCTGTCCCAGCAAAAATGAGTTCTGGGACTGATCCTAAATTTTAGGGGCAGAACTAGTGGTGGTGCAGCCAATGTATCCTCCTCAGGGCCTAAATGAAGGTACCAAGAAATTATATACTTTTATGTGTTTGCTTCTATGTGTGTGTGTTTCCCTTTGCATTTATGTGTGTGTGTAATTGTTTATGTATCTTTTGAGTGTATGTGTGTGTGTGTGCCATTATGAGTGTGTTGCGGGTGTATCTCTTTGAGTTTATCTGTGTGTGTCATTGTGGGCGTATCTCTTTAGGTGTGTCTGTGTGTATCGCTGTGGGTGTATCTCTTTGAGTGTGTGTGTGTGTCTCTTTGAGTGTACCTGTGTATCGCTGTGGGTGTATCTCTTTGACAGTATCTGTGTGTGTGTGTGTCTCTTTGAGTGTATCTGCGTGTTTGTGCGTATTTGTTACAAAGTGCCCTGAATTATTTCCAGATTTTGCCAGCTATTATATAGTCGGATTAAGAAGCCGGTTATGACATTCTCACCACATATGAGGTAAATGTTTTTTTTCTAGGTCCTTTTCTGGTGCTTCATCACCTCAGTATATCCAGCATCTCTTTGTGTCTGGCTTAGCAGCAGCCTTAGTGAGAAATAATCAGGACAGCAGCACGAATACTACATTCTACACCAAATACAAACCACCATAAGGTGCAGGTATCCAGGAGCTTGAAAATAGGAACTGTGTAACAGTAATATAGAGAAAATGTGTTTTGTGTAGCTTCAGACATATAATCAAATCCACAAATTTATGGATAATATATCAGAATTCAGATTGGCACAATTAATATCATACACAATAATTTCATGTGTCTCACAATGGGATTCCAATTCTGTACTGGAATGATGAATTATCCCAAATAAACAGTCCTTGTTATATTGAAGAATGGTTCTTATTCCAATTCTGTAACTAATCCTTCCGTTATTATGTATCACAAGTAACTATGACTCGGCCTGTAGTAACAAAGTACCTGTGAATATGATCTACTTAAAATATCGATAGAGAGTTTTAAGAGAGATCCAAAAGTCCGGATTAAAACAAATGGCAATTTTAGTATAGATGGACTAAATGCCTAAAACAGTCACCTTGAAAAAATATATAAAAAACCAAGTGGATAAAAATTGACAAAATTTATTTCAAAAAAATTACTTAAAATAGAAAAATAACGGTGAGATAATGAGGTAGGAGTTCAGTCTATTGTGTCCCAGATGAATAAAAGTTAATAACCTGTGATCCAGACCCGGAGGGACTTGGATTGAGATGGGAAATCCTTCTCTTCTCCCTCCTTGCAGCCGGTGAGGACTCCGTCTGAGTCCCTGTACCCTCTGCCTCAGACCTCACATTGAGGGGTGGAGCTGGGACTCGCAAGAAAGAGAGCCGATGTAGTTGGATACCGGGTCCGGAATGTTGTGAGTCACAGGACGGATTGTGGAGACCTTGCTGACACAAAAGACTGTGGGCCCTTTTAAAAAAACTGTGCGCAGACTTGGTTTGTGTATTGTGTATTTGAACTATATGGTTCAGGAACCAAACAGCCACACAAACTGGAGACCACTTTGCAGCAATTTCCAGCACAGTGTTCGTCTGGGTGGCCGCATTTCCTATGAATGACCATGAGGTGGTGGCCATTTTGTGTTTTTGGTCGTCGAGTTTGTGGAACTATTTTCGGACACTGAAACTCCCGAACACCGCTGGACTTCCATAAACACCTGCGTCCGATCTACAACACTTAGAAAGACAAGGTTCAGTGGAAACATTCCCACGTACAGGGGGATCAAGCTCCAGGGTAAGAACATTGACTCTGTTCGGTATTTTGTTCGGTTCTAAACTAGTGAACTAGACTGACCGCAAGCCCTGATTCTCTGGAACTGTTTTGGGCATGGGACCATGCTGGCGGTCAGTCAAAATTAAGACTTCCAGGAAATTCCTGAACCCCTGAACTGATCTGGGTAATTTTTTAATATGTTGGTCACCCAGATCAGGGATAACAGAGGATGTAACTTTTGTTAGGACTTTGTGTGTTTTAAGGTATTTTGGGGGTTTTGTAAATACGTGTGTTTTTTGTGTCTGGAGATAATTGAGTTTAGTTCAGTGCTCCCAGGCCTAGGGGAGGTATTGACCTATTTTGTATGGGAGTGTCCTGGACCTGAGAGCCAATGTGATTGTGTATTTGTTTCTACTGTGGCTTACTCTCAGGTCCAGGGGGGAGTGCCCCTTGCATGGGGACTGTCATAAAAGGCCAGTTGTGGCTACCATTGTAGAGATTTGTTTTACACCTCATGAAGTCCAGGCTCATGTCTGGGGTATTGGAGAGCTTTATTCACTACAGGGATTGCTATAATCACTATACTCCCGTGGATCACGGCCGCTCTTTTAACGCTCTCTGAACTAGGAGAGGTCTACCCACTGGAAGCTGGATCCTGGTCTTGGGTCCAGGGTGGGTGGAGGACAGCGAGACCCCAACCAAGCTGCGGCAGTTTGCGGGGCTTATGGTGCTTATAGTGTTCCAGTGCGGTGCTTATGGTGCTCGCAAGTACTAGGAAGCATCGATTGATGGAGGTACCCAGTCGGGGTGCCAGGCGGTCCATCACAATATATATATATATATATATATATATATATATATATATATATATATACAGTTGCAAGAAAAAGTATGTGAACCCTTTGGAATGATGTGGATTTCTGCACAAATTGGTCATAAAATGTGATCTGATCATCATCTAAGTCACAACAATAGACAATCACAGTCTGCTTAAACTAATAAAACACAAAGAATGAAATGTTGCCATGTTTTTATTGAACACACCATGTAAACATTCCTCGCAAGGACCCCACTCTCACATGGCCGGGGGGCTTCCTCCCTGGGAGTCCCCCGAACTGCGTTCGCCGGCGTGGGATAGCTGGCGACCGGGTAAGTAGGAAAAGACCGGAGGGCATACTATTACGCCCGGCGGCGTTTAGTGCCGCTTAGAATAAGGCATAATAGTACGCCCTCCGGTCTTAAGGGGTTAAATTAAAAACAAAATAAAGATAACATTTTAAAACATACAAAGTAAATATGGTGGTGCAGGCCTTGTGACTCATTTCGCCCGTTTTCTCGGCTTTTTCAATGAATAATTTCACCATCTTGAGTTGCCCCTTTTAAGGGGACGGGTTTTTCTTCTAAGCCAATAGTCTGCTAGTTTTCTAGGGGTCGTGGCTGGGCTTACTGTAAACCAGAGGTGACGTGCCTTTCCTGTCCATCTTGCATCACCTTAGTTGCTCCCAATATGCAGTTCGTAGCAGGAATCCTGTAAAGAAGGTTCCATCTACGGTATATGGGAATGACGTATCAGAGACCTGCTCTCTTACACATCATTTCTGCAATTCGGGGTCATTCGTCACTCCAAATGGCCTAATTCGCAATCGCACATTATTTTTTTATTATTATTTATTTATTTTTAGAGCAGGGAAAAATCTGATTACAATATACAAAATCTTGTAAAATGCTCATACATAAACATACTTGAACTATTGTTTACTTTACTCTTTGTTTATTTTATGTTTTACTTTTGATGTTTTCATATACTTTTTGTATAATAAATGTAGTAGTACTTTTAAAATGTCCCCTAAAGCCTCCAGAACTTCATTGGAGTTGTGCCATCCCCTCTATATTGGCACTGTGGCAAAACTAGCCACTTAAGACTATAACTAAGCATATGTGCCTATCCCTGTTTCAGCTGTGAGAACCAAGTATATTGCTGTATGTTTCTTTCAGGCGAATAAGGGCATTCGTATGCTGGCGGTATGAAAACCCCAGCATTCCTAATGTAGTTTCACAAACAGTGCGTTCCAACACTGTTCGTGAAACGAATAAACTACCGAATGGACGACCACACACAAGTTAAAGGCTTCCCTGGGTGGCCGTCGTTCGGCTACCGACCACGCGGCGGTCGGCCATCTTGGTTCCTTTGTTAGCCTAGCGGTGTTTGGTCGTCGAGCACCTGGAAGTAAAATCGGCTACTCGACGGCGCGAACACCGCTGGACTTCCAGGCCGTTCGGGAGCCCCGGGCGTTCGGTAGTTTGTTCCCCTAATACCAATCGATATTTTAACAGTGTTTTAGAAATAATGTGTGTTTTGTGCGGCGTTCAGTTAGTTATGCTGGGATCTGAGCGGTATTCTCACAAACTGTGCACTCAGACCCCAGCTATCTACCGAACGTCCATTTGTGTAAATAAAGTGAATATAATGGAAGTTATGTATTTTAATGTAAAATGTAAGTTCTGCTGCACAGAGGGATAATCCACTTAACGGTATATTCTATCTTAGGACATGGGGCATTTAGGGTTAATGTTAGGGTTCAAATTAGGGTTAGGATTTGTTCATATTTAGTGATATTTCACATTAGGGGAATATCACTAAATTGTGCTTTTTCACACTTAATTTTAACCCTTACCCCGAGGGTTAGGGTAAGAATAGAGTGTGAGAGAGGTTAGAATCACTTACCTAACCCTAATTTGAACCCTCACTTAACCCTAAATGTCCGGTGTGCCTAAGCTTAGTGAATGCTCTAACTATAATGGAGTTATAGTAAGGGCTAAAAACCTTAGATCATTGCTACTAGATAACAGATACATGTTACTAGATAAATTAAATACATGTTACTAGATAAATTAAATACATGTTACTAGATGAATAAGATACTTGTTACTAAATTAATTAGATACTTATTACTAGATTAATTAGATACATGTTATTAGATGAATTAAATACTTACTAGATAAATTAGATACTTGTTACTAAATTAATTAGATACTTGTTACTAGATGAATTAGATACTTATTACTAGATAAATTAGATACTTGTTACTAAATGAATTAGATATCTGTTACCACAAACAGCTGCAATTTGTTGTTTAGAGAATAACTTCTGCACATGATGCACAAAGTGTAGATACAGTACAAGTGTACACACACACGCACACACACGCACACACATATCCTGGATGTTTAGCTAAAACTGAGAATAAAAATAGCCCTTTTACAGTCAATCAGCCTATATTTGTTTATATATTATGTTTATATTTAAATAGGTTTAGATGCAAAGAGAGATGGTAAGAGCTGTTTGCCATGTATCTCTGGGTTAGACACATACCAAGAGGGTCCAGCCGTGATCTCATACAGAAACCTCTTCCTCCTTCCCCATTAAGGGACTAACATTAGTGCGCACACACACATGCACACACACGCACACACACACACACAAAAGCTCTCATTCATCCACTTAATGGCTTATTCAAAAGTTGGAGTAAGTTCCCTTTTATTATGTGTAGCAGACCACGGGTAACCCGACTGGTTACCTCCGCTAATTCCTTCACTCAGCCACTCTGGAACCATTAAAATACGCAGACATTCATTCCCCCAGTAAGCAGACAAAACATAGTGCTGGGAGTTAACTGTTTAATACAGGCACAGTCACAGAATTTATACACACAGTAAACTCCTCCCCTGTGCCTGAGAGATAATTGAGTCAGGAACTGTACAAACTCAATTATCTCCAAGTACAGAAAAACACAATTTCACAACACCCCAAAAGTACCCCCTAAAATCCATGGAAACCCCCACAAGAGTCACAAACTCGGATAGCACTGATCTGAGTGACCATCATATTCAAAAATCACTCAGACCGGATCAGTGGTTCGGATTTTCCATTAAAGTCAACTTTTCGTGAGTACCAAACCGAACAAAATACGGAATCGATCCTTTGGATCCTAGGTAGTGATTGTTCGCCTAGTTCATGCGAACAATCCTACCGAATGGAACTCTCCTGGTGTGGAAAAGACGCAGGTGTTTGTCAACGTTCAGCGGTGTTCATGATTTAAAATGTCCGATTTTAGTTCCATGAATCCCCCGATAAATGTGTCCTTAAGGGGTTAATGGATGTAATAAGGCAGTGAATGTATGTAAAACACTTACTATATGTACCTCCCCACCCCTCTTCTCTCCTGGTTGTACCCCCCACCCCTCTTCTCCCCTGTTTGTACTTCTCCACCCCTCTTCTCCCCTGTTTGTACCCCCACCCCTCTTCCCCCTGTTTGTACTCCCCACCCCTCTTCTCTCTTGTTTGCACCTTCTCACCTCTCTTCTCCCCTGTTTGTACCTCCCCACCCCTCTTCTCTCCTGGTTGTACCCCCCACCCCTCTTCTCCCCTGTTTGTACCCCCACCCCTCTTCTCTCCTCCTTTAATATTTCTGGATAAGCTTTTCAAATGATTAGAATATGTTCTGTTGGAAAAAACTTTTAAAATGATGTATCTACAAAGTTTCCTGCAGACTCTAATGGCGACTCATTGTGTTTCTTTAAAAAGTTTATCCAAATATATTAAGTCGATGCCTTTGTTGGTGTTTGATAATGACTGTAATGAATGTGACACAGAAAGGAGATGCAATGGAATGCAATCATTTTCCGGATTAGTAATGTTCCTTCTAACAACGTGTTATCTTAGTAAAGGTCATTATGAACAATCCCCGATGGTCATCATTCAAAGCAGGAAGTTCTGAAAATAGAGAACTACATCTAAGACTTGTGGTAGAAGAAGTGGATTAGTGATGTGAAAGAGATCAGCCAGTCTAAAAGTGAAACTAGAATTAAGACAGTGATAAGTCGCTCACTGTTAATTGACACATAGAAAAACTAAATGTAAGAAATATTAAGATTTAAAAAATGATAAGTCTGCAAATGAAGAGACTTGAGGTGCACCACCTGCCCACAAACTGATCTCGGTTTTCAGATTGCTAAAGAGGAAGCTGTGTGACAATGAGTGTACAGCGTGGGTGCAGAGGGCCGAGAATTCTCGGTCACTATGGAGGATGATAGAAACGGTACAGTCACTCAGTGTTCCTGAAATATAATTCGGCTGAAACAAGCAGAACATTTAGAGAATTCAATTGTTTACGATAAAGCAGCTCTTTGTCCCTCCCAACCTGCAGTGTTTCTCCAGACAATTCTGATATCTCACCGATAACTTGGAGACACATCTATTCTGTCCAGAAAACAAAAGCAATTTGTAGGATAGGGTAATTCCCAACCAGATTTACTCTGGATGGACAAAATCCCGCGAAAATGGGCAAATTCCAACCAAAATGGCAACTCTCATATTTACTAAAGCTAATTCCTGTTGGAATTCAGTCACCCTGATCGACTTGGCAACAATCAGCTGGGTGCATTTGGTGTCTGTACGTACGGGGTTCGGATGTGAAGATCACTGGTTTTAAATCAAAGTATTGAGATTATGTACAAAGCACTGACTTCAAACGAAATCAGGACCAAAAGTAGCCAGCAGGATGAACACTGGCAAATTATCGTCCACTCTTTGCCCCTGGTAGCATAAGTAGCCAGTGAGGAAATAGTTAAAAAGCTCTTGGCAGAGTGAGGGTTATCCATGTGGTGGCTTCCAGGACTTGCTAGCCAGTCGCCACAGACTATGGACCCTGCTCAGACATCCGTTTTCTAGTTCATTTGTATTGTTTTTCCAACATTGCCATTCTAACAACTGGTGCGGGACTCTCTGCCATCTCCTCCCTGAAAAACCTACAATCACATCCAGTCCACCGTCCACAATGCACTCTGCTGCCACAAGATCACTGTGAGCTGCTTAGGAGGTCACACATTTAGGCTGGAAGAAATGAGATTTAGTCTAAGGCAAAGAAATTTATTTTTTACAGTGAGAACAATAAGGAGATGGAATTCTCTGCCTGAAGAGGTGGTTTTATCAGAATCCATACAGATTATTGAACAGCAATTGGATAATTACTTCCAAAAACATAATTTCTAATTAGTGGGGTAATAGCTTCTTGATCCAAGGAGATATCTGACAACCATTCTGGGGTCTAGAAGGAATTTTTCTAGTTAGGATCAACATTGGAAGCACGTCATACTGTTTTCTTCCCTTCTTTTGGATCAACAGCAAAAAACTTGATGGAAGCAAGTAACTATGTGTGACGGAGCTCCCTGTACCCTGGCTGGGTACCTCCACTGATGGATGGATGCTCCTAGTGCTTCTCAAGGACCATCAGTACCACACCGGACACCATAGCCACGCAGACTCCACAAACCGCCATAGCTTGGTTGGGGTCTCGCCGTCTCCTTCCCACCCTGGTCCAACCTCTGGATCCAGGACCGTGTGGGAAGGACCTTTCCTCCAGGAGAGTATAGCTGGGGGAAGGACCTCTCCTCCAGGAGTGTATAGCTAGGGGAAGGACCTCTCCTCCAGAAGTGTATAGCTGGGGGAAGGACCTCTCCTCCAGGATAGTATAGCTGTATAGCTGAAGAGAGCTCTTACAAGAGCTAGCAGTGATATAGCAGTTATAGCTGTTCTCTACACGAGACGAGGCTGCGAGTTGAGGGTAAGAAGGTCTGGTTTATTGAGCACAAAGGCATTTCTTATATACACATTTTCAGGCCAGAGGCACACCCCCTGGACCTGGTGGAACACAGGGACAAAAGTGACACAAACCAATGGGAACAATTATTAACACAGTAACACTCCACATACAGTCAGCAATTCCTCCCCTCTATCTGTTATATAATTAGGCTAGCTAATGGAATAACTTAATTATCTACAGGCAGAAAATATCAATTTTTACCCAAAGTTCAGAAACACCCCAAAACTCAAACATATCCCCATAAATTATATCCCTGGATAGCTCTGATCTGGCTGAACAATATATCCAAAAATCACCCAGATCAGAGCAGTGGTTCAAAAGTTCCATGGAAGTCTCTTTTGACCGACTGCAAGCATGGCTTTCATGCCCAAATAGTTCCACAGATTTAGGCTGTGCGGCCGGTCTATTTTCAATACTAAGTTCCGTTCGAATGCATGAACGGGGGCCGTTTATGCAAATAGCCAAGTTTAAAGTGTCGTTCGTATTGTCGAACGCCGTTTGACTCCCGTCGAAGAGTTGAAGTTCCAGAGAAGATAAAGTTCAGCGGTGTTCGTGCCGTCGCGTGTCCGATTTGAGTTCCATGAACTCGTTGAGCAAACACCGCTGAACGCGTTCGATTAAACGCCGCCACGTGTTCAAATGTCGACAACTTCGACACTTCGGCTGTATCCAAAGTGCCATTTCGACTACTTGGAAAGTTCAAAGAGCCATTGTCCACAATCCCAAGAAGCATAAATAATGCTTTAGAACAAAACAAGTCACAGGGGCCATAGTCTAAAGGTAAAAGGCTAGCAAGCAGTCCTCTCCAAAACCCAGTGGCGAAGTGCAATTCGTCACTCTATGTAAATATGTAAACCACGGAGCCTTTCAAAATAATTTTTTAACGTACAGAAACTGCATTTTTGTAATATAATAATTATATTCCTAAACAGCACAGAGATGTAAAAAATAAATGTATACTAATCCCACACACCAGACAGACGGAGAAATGACCCTTCACTGGTCAAACCTGCTCATTAATAGGATTCCTCCCCACTAAATGTTATAGACAGCGTGTGTGCAACCAATACAGCGTATTACAAGCATTGCTTAGTATGTTGTTTTAGAGCAACATGTATCTCGATCATGTATGAAATCATATCTTGAGGATGTTTGTCACAAACAATCACATTGCAGCTTACCAGTGTAAAAGTAAAATGAATAACGGACATCCAAGAAACGCAATGTGTCTCAAAACGTCATGCTTCAATCATATCACCAACGTCATTGTGTCAATAACTTTTAAATATTTTGTTTAGAAAAGTTTTAAAACATTAGTTCAGCTGATGATAAATAAACAAAGTGCTTGCTGAAAAAGAATGAAAAAATTATTTTCTGGAGAATTCGACCCCAAATTTAAATGTCACTTCAACATGGAATGCCCATTAAGCGGGCAAAAATAAATAAGAGTTAGAAAATGAATTATACAAATGAAATCTGGCTAATACATTAGATCTTTCTTTGTAACTAGCCAAGATTTCTGACGTTAAAGCTCTGATGCTGAGGAGACTAAAACAAGTATTTTATTCAAAAGGAAACAAAGTCTCATCTTTATTGGCTTGTAAATTGCGACACAGAATGTCACAATCCAGGACTGAATATTTATTTAACGATGAAGGCATAAAAATTACCCACCCTATTAAAATCAGTAACATTTTTGATAGTTACTACAAAGAGATTGTACAATCTGGCCGAGGGCCAGCCTAAGAAATTGTGCTGTCTTGGTCCAAGGATGAAATGCTGCCCCCCTGCCCCGTCCACACCAAAAGCACAACAACATCTATGTTATGCAGTGTGTGTAATTAATGCAATGTCTGTGTAGTGGACACAGTGTTTGTATTGTATACGTTGTATGTGCAGTGAATGCAGTGTATGTGTGTCATGGATGCTGTCTGGTTTTGTGTCATCGATGTAGTGTATGCAGTGCGTGGACTACATTGTCTGTGTGTGTGTGGAAGTGGATGTAGTGTCTGTGTTTGTGTAGTAGATACAGTATGTGTAGATCATGCAGTATTTGTGTGGTGGATGCAGGATGTCTAGTGGATGCAGTGTCTGCGTAGTGTATGTAGTGTCTGTGTCTGTATTTGGTTGCAGTGTCTGTGTAGTGGATGTAGTGTCCGTGTATGTAGTAGTGTCTGTATAGTGCATGTAGTGTTGGATAAGTGCTGTGGGGAGGGGGGCTGAGTAGTTTAAATTACCTCAGTGCTGGAAGTCAGGGACAGTGTGTAGGAAGGTGACAGTATAGGGGGGCAGTGTGTAGGAAGGTTACAGTATAGGGGGACAGTGTGTAGGAGTGTGACAGTATAGGGGGCAGTGTGTAGGAATGTGATAGTATAGGCAGTGTGCAGGAAGGCTGTGGTTGGCAGGCTGTATAGATGATAGTGTGGTGTGGCAGGCTGTGGGGGTGACAGTGTGGGCATGCAGGCTGTGGGAGTGCAGGGAGGGGAGAGATAGTCTGTGGGGGAGTAGGGTGTGAAGGACATGGTATGGGGGACAGGCTGTGGGGTTGGATGCTGTGGGGGTGACAGTGTGGATGTCCAGGGGAACAGGGTGTGGGGGGGGCAGGGTGTGGGGGATAGATTGTGGGGGGTAGGTTGTAAGAGATGGTGCAGTCTGTGTGGGGGCTGCAGGCTGTGTGGGGTGGGCAGGTTGTGGGGTGCATGCTGTGGGGTGTGGAGCAGTCTGTGTGGGGCCTGCAGGCTGTGGGGCTGGGCACGTGGGGTGCAGGCTGTGGGTGGGCAGTTTGTGGGGGTGCAGGTGCAGGTTGTGGGGTGCAGGTAACGGGCAGGTTTTGAGGGGTTGCAGGTCATGTGGGTGGGTAGGTTGTGGGGGGTCCAGGTCGGGGTGGGCAGGTTGTGGGGGTGCAGGCTGTGGGTGGGCAGGTTGTGGGGGTAAGCGGCTGGGGTGGGCATGCTGAGGGGGTTGGGCACGCAGAAACATAGAAACATAGAAACATAGAATGTGACGCAGATAAGAACCATTCGGCCCATCTAGTCTGCCCAATTTTCTAAAAACTTTCATTAGTCCCTAGCCTTATCTTATAGTTAGGATAGCCTTATGCCTATCCCATGCATTGTGGGGGGTAGGCAGGTTGTGGGGGGTTAGCAGGCTGTGGGGAGGTGGGCAGGCTGTGAGGGTAGGCAGGTTGTGAGGGTGAACAGGCTGTATGGGGTGGGCAGGCTGTGGGGGGTAGGCAGGTTGTGGGCAGGGTCGGACTGGGGATACAAAACAGCCTGGAAAAATATTTTATGCAAGCCCCATAAGTCATTGAGCCATATATTGTCGCATGTAATATGTAAGGCTATGTCTTGCCACCCCAGATGATTGATATATATATATATATATATTGCTTTTTCTAATATAAAATATTGGTCCTTTCAGAGTAAAACGTTTAATTATACAGTAAGCATATTCACATACAGACACAGACAATCTCACTGACATCTCAATGACACACAAAAGCTCATTGATACACAGCCTCATAGACAAACAAGCTCACTGATATACATTAACTCATTGACATAAAAACACAAGCTCACTCACTAGCAGGCACACACATGCAAGCAAGCTCACTCACTCACTAGCAGACGCACACACACACACACACAGCTTAATGCAGTGCAAGCATGTCAAATTCGCGGCCTGCGGGCTGCATGCGGCCCCCAAGGACCATCTTTGCGTGTGTGTGTCTTTTTGTCAGTGAGTATGTGTATGTGTCTGTCAGTGAGTGAGTGTGTGTGTGTGTGTGTGTGTGTGTGTGTGCAGCCCACAAACTTAAACCTTGTTTATGTGGCCTGTGCCACACTTTGAGTTTGACATGCTTGATGTAGTTGTTCTGGTGTCTATAGCATGTCCCTACAGACTTTTCAACGTAAACACAGACTTTTCAGAGAAAAGGCAGTGTTTACATTGCTTCAAAGTGACACTGCTAGTGACAGTCACTCAGACGGTCACTAAAGGTGCTTCCTGTGTCAGTGCACCTACATTCAGGGCCTCCACACTATGGAGGCGCTGAACGTTCCCCATAGAGATACTTTGATTCAATGCATCTCAATAAGGAGATGCTGATTGGAGTGGTGTTTTGCAGCCAATCCTATGGCAAAGCATTGGATTGGTTGAGATCACCAAGCTTGATGATCTCAGCTATAGAGGCAGGGCCAGTCGAGGGGAGACCAGCACGCTGCGTGGGGAAAAAAAAGGTGAGCAAACACACTATTTTTAAACACACATATGACAGACCATGAAACAGACAGACCTTGACACAGACAGACCTTGACACAGACAGACCCACACACACACACCATGACCCAGACACACACACACCATGATGGACAGACAGACACACACACACCATGACACAGACAGACACACACACCATGACGGACAGACACACACACCATACAGACAGACACCATGACACAGACAGACAGACACACACCATGACAGACAGACAGACACACACACACCATGACAGACAGACAGACAGACACACACCATGACAGACAGACAGACACACATCATAACAGACAGACACACACACACCATGACACAGACACACAGACACCATGATGGACAGACAGACACACACACACCATGACACAGACAGACACACACACCATGACAGACAGACACACACACACACCATGACAGACAGACACCATGACACAGACAGACAGACACACACCATGACACAGACACACACCATGACACAGACAGACACACACCATGACACAGACACACACACACACCATAACAGAAAGACACACACCATGACACAGACAGACAGACACACACCATGACACAGACAAACACACACACACACCATAACAGACAGACACACACACCATAACAGACAGACAGACACACCATGACACAGTCAGACAGACAAACACCATAACAGACACACACACACCATAACAGACAGACAAACTCACAGTGACACACATTACTACTACCTGCCAGAGGGTCGTGCAGTGCAGACGGCTGTCTGTGCTGGCGGCCGCTGGGGCACCTGTGCTGGCGGCCGCTGGGGGAGCTGCGCTGGCTCTGCTCTTCCACTCTCGCGCGCTGCTGAATGAGACTGCGGCCAGAATATGACGTCATATTCCGGCCCCGGTCTCATTAAGCTGCACGCTGGGGAGCAGAGACAGCGCAGCTCCCCCAGTGGCCGCCAGCACACCCAGCTGTTTGCCCGGCCCCAGGTGCTGACGGCCCACCGGGAAATTTCCCGGTGTCCCGATGGGCCAGTTCGGCCCAGGTTGTGGGGGAATGCAGGCTGTGGGGGGTGTAGGTTGTGTTGGGGTGGGCAGGTTGTGGGGGTGTGCAGGCTGTGTGGGGTGGACAGGTTGTGTGGGGGGGTGCAGACTGTGTAGGGTGGAAAGGTTATGGAGGGTAGGCAGGTTGTGGCAGGGTGCAGGCTGTGTGGGATGGGCAGGTTATGTTGGGGTTTGCAGGCTGTGTGGGGTGGACAGGTTGTGTGGAGGGGTGCAGGCTGTGTGGGGTGGGGAGGCTGTGACAAGCCTCCCCACATTGACATACCATTTCCCTGGTGATCCAGTGGGATCATTCTCCAGTTTGTAGCTCCGCCAGGTGTGAGCTGCAGATCACGTGGTTCGAGTTCTCGGCATACAGGGCAAGCCGCCGGACCCCCTCCTGGTGCAGCCCCTGTTAAAGTGCTGCCTGGAGCCATGGCCCCAGTCCATCCTATGGACGGGCCGGCCCTAATCTGGGGCCTGCTTGCCAGCCTTCTGCCTCAGGACTGTGGCCCCTGCAATATACCTGGGCTAATATACTTTGAAAAGGCTCTGCTCGTGCCTTTGGGATTCTATGGTTCAGGAACCGAACAGCCGCACAAACCAAAGACCACCCGGGAGCTTGTTAAACCCTATTAACACTTAGTACCGATTCTAACCGCAGTGTTCTAATTGATTGTATGGGTGGCCGCTGTTCGCATAAACGTCCACGATATGGCAGCCATATTGTTCGCATGAACGCAGGCAGCGGTGTTTGGGCATGAACCTTATGGAACTAAAATCAGATGCAGAAACTCCCGAACACCGCTGGACTTCCATCATCGCCTGTATTCGGTTCTACACAATTTAGAAGGGCACTGTTCAGTGGAATCTTTTGTCTGGATGAGGGGAACAAGCTCCAGGGTAAGAACATTGACTATATTCGGTAGTTTGTTAGGTTTTTTTAAACTACCGAACTAGACTGAACGCAAGCCCTGATTCTCTGGAACTGTTTTGGGGCCGGGACCATGCGTGCGGTCGGTTAAACTCTGACTTCCGGGAAATTCCTGAACCCTTGAACCGATCTGGGTGATTTTTGGAAATGTTGTTCACCCAGATCAAGATATAACTTTTGTGGGTTTTTTTTTTATGGTTTAAAGGTACTTTTGGGGTTTTATAAAAATGTGGGTTTTTTCTGCCTGGAGATAATTGAGTTAGTAGAGTTCCTGACTCAAGTATCTCCCAGGCAGAGGGAAAGGGATTGTATGTTTATGTATGGGAGTGTCATGTACTTGAACAACATTGTCATTGGTCTGTAACTTTGTACTACTGTCTTCCATCAGGTCTAGGTGGAAGTACCCTTTGCATGGGGATTGTCATAAAAGGCCAAGTGTGGTCCCATTAAAATTAGTTAATTTTACCCTCAACACAGAGCCTTGTGCCGTGATTGTAGGGAACAGCTATACCAGCTATACCTGCTTCGGATTACTATACTGGCTATAATCACTAGCTCTTGTAAGAGCTATACTCTCTGGAGGAGGAGAGGTCCACCCATAGGAAGCTGGATCAGGGTGGGTGGAGGACAGCAAGGCCCTAGCCAGGCTTTGGCGGCTAAGGGGCTACTGTAACGGAGCTCCTTGTACTCCAACTGAGTACCCTCCGTTGATGGATGCTCCTAGCGCTTCCTGAGGACTCCCAAGCACTGTAGCAGACACCACAACCACCGCAGACTCCACAACCGCCGTATCTTGACTGGATTCTCGCCGTCTTCCTTCCACCCTGGATCAGCTTCTGTCCTCCAGGACTGTGTGGTGAAGACCCCTCCTCCAAGGAGAGCGTGTCAGGAACAAGCTCTTAAAAGAGCTAAGTAACTCAAGCTCAGGGGAGCATGCAGAGCATAGCAATCCCCAGTGTGATTAGAACAGCTCCCTCCAATAACGAGACAAGGCTACGTTTAGAGGGATCAAGAAGAACTGTCAAAACCTTTATTCCCTTGGGACCAGCCAATACAGTCACCACAATAACATTGTTGTGAAACCTCAATAAAATCACAAACAGTCAAACCATATCAAGAAACACACAGTGACTAATCACAACACAATGGCACATTTTTAAAGGGGTAAGGGGAGACAATATTTAACAGTAAATATCTCACCTGCCTGCAGAATTAGCAATATGCAAATCTACCCGAATATGCAAATGAACCAGTCTTGCAATTCAGGTAGTGCATATTGCTGTTGCTACCAACAGAGGGCACTAGACCAGCTCCATAGCCAAACCCACCTAGTTGGTAGCAAACCTCAGCAATACAAGAGAGCAGGCAATACATTACACAGTACACACACACACACTATAAACAATTACATTACACACACCCTGCACCTATAATGGGTACAGGGTGACTAAAACATAGGATAAATAAAGCAGCCCACATAAATAGTCTGTCTGAAGGTAGACTAGGGGCTTTAAAGCCAGATAGATGAAAGAGTCATAGTCACAGGGGAGGAGGCTGGCAAGTAGGCCTCTCCAGGACCAAGTGGCGAAGGGCACTTCGTCACAGCTATGGTGCTTATGGTGTCTGGTGCGGTGCTTATCATACTCAAGGATACTAAGAAGCAGCGATTGGTGGAGGTACCCAGTCGGGATGCCAGTCGGTCAGTCACATGGCCTTAGACCCTAATATAACCCAGCCCACATGAAATAAAATGTGTTCATTTCTGGATAAAGTTCCTTTGAGACAGATTTCTGCCGACAAATTAAATACTCTTGATTTACCTATTTCGGCAGAAGATGTACTACATGCCATTAATGTAATACCAACTGATAAAGCTCCTGGACCTGATGGTTACACAATGTCTTACTATAGCTCTGGCATTTTAACACCACATTTAACTGAGCTATTTAATCATTATTGAAAAACTGGTGAAATGACAGAGGAGGACTTGTGCGCACATATTGTGACACTGCCCAAACCTGATAAAGAACAAAATGTTTGTCAAAACTTTTGTCCCATATCCCTAATTAATAATGATACCAAAATGTATTAAAAAATATTGGCCTTAAGGCTTGCACAAATTCTCCCTTTATTAATAGACGAAGACCAGGTGAGTTTTGTCCTGAACCATCAGGCCCCGGACAGGACAAGACAATATATTAATGTGATCCACCAAATTAAGCTTAAAAGAATGCCTTCTCTGTTCCTCTCTTTGGCGTGGAGAAGGCATTTGATAGATTTGATATTGGGACTTTTTAAAAGAAGTTATGTTGCGATTTAACTTACCAGAACCTTACATCAGAGCAGTGCAGTGAGATGGAGGGCATTGCAGTTGGGGGAAAAGAACATAAGATTGGTCTTTTTGCGGATGACATTATGCTGTCTTTAAAAAATTCCATGTCCTCGATTTCACCTCTAATGTCAATCCTGGAATGTCTTACTATAAATTAAATACAAGTAAAACTCAAGCTTGCTTTGTTTGTCCCATGGTTCGATTTGGACAAGTTTGACTGGAGGGACTCTTACATTTCTTACTTACAGGGCCGGACTGGGGGCCCGGGCATTTTTTTTATCACAGCAGCCCACTAAGAAGGGGGCGGGGCAGATATTGTGTGTTTTGTCATCACCAATGACAAACACGCCCCCTCTCACAGTGAGCATGTTGGTCCAATGCTCTTCCAGGGCAGACCATGCGCAGAGCTCTGTTGAAGAGCTCTAGCATGAGAAAAAAGCTCTGTATTTGTTCTGCACAGTGCAAGCAAATTTAATAACATGCTTGCACTGTGTTTCCTTGCAAATTGTCTCTGGTGTCTCTATAAATGGATACCAGGAGACAAAAATGCCAGGAAAGAGTATTGTGCATGTGTTTGGAGCCTGCTTGTGGGATTGTGTGTGTGTGTAGAGTGAGCTGATTGTGGTGTGGTATTGTGTAATAAGGTCGGTTTTAGTCGTGTTGTGTTTGTGGTGTAATGTAATGCATATGTGGCTAGGGAGAATGTGTGTATAGGGGATGTAGCAAGTGTGTGCATACAGGCTATAGTGTGTGTGTGTACAGGTGATGTAGTGTTTGTAGGGCTTGTAGTGAATATGTGTGTAGGGAATGCAGTATGTGTTTGCTTACAAGGAATCTACTGTGTGAATAGGGAATCCAGACTGTGTATGTCAGGAATGGAGTGTGTGTGTGTGTAGGTCGTGCAGTGTGTGTGTGTGTGTGTGTTTGTGTATAGGGGTCTAGTGTGTGTTTGAAGGACCCAGAATATGTATAGGAGATCTAGTGAGTGTCTGTATATCGCGGATTCTGAGTGTATATAGGGATTTAGTGTGTGTATGTGTGTAGATGATCCAGATTTGTGTAAGGGATCTAGTGTGTCTGGAATGTAATGTGTTTAGGGGTGCAGTATGTGTGTGTGTGTGTGAGGGGTGCTGTAGTATATATATATATATATATATATATATATATATATATATATATATAGTGTGATTGGTGCAATGTGTTGGGGGGTGCAGTGTGTGTGTGTGAAGGGTGCAGTATGTGTGTGAGGGATAAAGTGTGTGTGAGGGGTGATGTGTGTGAGAGTGCTGTGTCTGTGTGTGTCAGGGCTCCGTGAGCGGCATCTCGTGCAGACAGCACGCCGCTCGCCACAGCCTTTCTGTTACAATTGCCGCGAGCGGTCGCCCCCGATCCTCGCACACCGCCCACGGCTTCTTCATGCTCACACTCACTGCTCGCGGCCGCCCCCTCCTGCGGCAATTCAGACACGGTATGCTTGCGTACAGCATCTTTACATAGGCGCCTGAGTCAGTCAGCTGACTTGGCGCACAATAGTGACCTCGCAACTCTAAGTGGGAGGTACAAGTTCCTCCCCACGTGTTATAGTTAACTCTGATTGGAAAGTGGCCAATCAGAGTTAACCTTAGCATATTTAAATGCACTTCCCCTCCCCCTCAGTGCCCTGTTGTGGTCCTTGATTAACCATATTGAGTGTTGTACTGTGTTTGGATTTCCGGTTACTGATCTTGTGGCTTGTCTTACGTTTATTCTGTTTTCTCGTTTCTTGACTTTGTTTCGTCTCTCTGTTTATCCATATCTCTGTATCCCTTGACCTTGGCTCGTTTTTTCTGACTACTCTTTTGCATAGCCCGGCCATTCTAAGGACTGGCATTGCAATTCTGTCTGTTGTGTCCTGTCTGCGTGTTTGGTTCTCTAGGGATTGGGATCTTTCCTCCAAGCTATACATGTTAAGATCCTTTAACCTTTCCAGGTAAGTTTTATCCTGCAATCCATGAACCAGTTTAGTAGCCCTTCTCTGAACCCTCTCTAAGGTATCAATATCCTTCTGGAGATACGATCTCCAGTACTGTGTACAATACTCCAAGTGAGGTCTCACCAGTGTTCTGTACAAGGGCATGAGCACTTCCCTCTTTCTACTGCTAATACCTCTCCCTATACAACCAAGCATTCTGCTAGCATTACCTGCTGCTCTATAACATTATCTGCCTACCTTTAAGTCATCAGAAATAATCACCCCTAAATCCCTTTCCTCATATGTTGAGGTTAGGACTCTATCAAATATTCTATACTCTGCCCTTGGGTTTTTACGTCCAAGATGCATTATCTTGCACTTATCCACGTTAAATGTCAGCTGCCATAATTCTGACCATTTTTCTAGTTTACCTAAATCATTTGCCATTTGGCTTATCCCTCCTGGAACATCAACCCTGTTACATATCTTAGTATCATCAGCAAAAAGACATACCTTACCATCAAGACCTTCTGCAATATTACTAATAAAAATATTAAAGAGAATGGGTCCAAGTACAGATCCCTGAGGTATCCCACTGGTGACAAGTCCAAGCTTCGAATATATTCCATTAACTACAACCCTCTGTTGCCTGTCACTCAGCCACTGCCTTACCCATTCAACAATATTGGAATCCAAACTTAAAGATTGCAGTTTATTGATAAGCCTTCTATGTGCAACAGTGTCAAAAGCCTTACTGAAATCTAGGTAAGCAATGTCTACTGCACCACCCTGATCTATAATTTTAGTTACCCAATCAAAAAAATCAATAAGATTAGTTTGGCATGATCTCCCTGAAGTAAACCCATGTTGTCTCTGATCTTGAAATCCATGTGTTTTTAGATGTTCAACAATCCTATCCTTTAACATGGTTTCCATCACTTTCCCCACTACTGAAGTAAGGCTTAATGGCCTATAGTTGCCCGACTCCTCCCTATTACCTTTCTTGTAAATGGGCACAACATTCGCTAACTTCCAATCTTCTGGGACTACTCCTGTTAACAATGATTGGTTAAATAAATCTGTTAATGGTTTTGCTAGTACACCACTAAGCTCTTTTAATAGCTTTGGATGTATTCCATCAGGTCCCATTGACTTATTTGTCTTTACTTTTGACAGTTGAAATAGAACCTCTTCTTCTGTAAACTCACGGGTAATAAATGACTAATTTATTCTTTTTCTTAACTGAGGTCCCTTTCCTTCATTTTCATATGTAAATACAGAACAAAAATATTCATTGAGGCAGTCAGCTAGACCTTTATCCTCTTCTACATACCTTCCTTCTTTTGTTTTTAATCTAACTAATCCTTGTTTTACTTTTCTTTTCTCATTTATGTATCTAAAAAATGTTTTGTCTCCTTTTTTAACTGACTGTGCTATTTTCTCTTCTGTGTGTGATTTGGAGGCTCTTATAACTTGCTTAGCCTCTTTCTGCCTAATCTTATAGATCATTTTGTCTTCCTCACTCTGTTTTTTTTTATAATTCCTAAATGCTAACTTTTAGTTTTTAACTATTTTGGCCACATCTGCAGAGTACCACAGTGGTTTCTTGAATTTTTTGCTTTTACTGACAAGCCTAATACAATTTTCTGTTGCCTTCAATAGTGCAACTTTTAAATAATCCCATTTCTCTTGGACTCCATTTAAATTGCTCCAGTCTGATAATGACTCCTCTACCCATATTCTAATTTTAGAAAAGTCTGTTTTTCTAAAGTCTAAAACTTTTGTTTTTGTGTGGTGTGACTCAGTCACTGTTCTTATATTAAACCACACTGACTGATGATCACTGGATCCTAAACTTTCACCTATAGTAATATATGATACCAAATCTCCATTTGTTAACACTAAATCTAGTATGGCCTCTTTGCGAGTTAGCTCCTCAACAACTTGTTTTAGAGACAATCCCAGTAGGGAGTTTAGAATATGTGTGCTCCTGGCACAAGTAGCTAAAATTTGTTTTCCAATTTACATCAGGAAGATTAAAGTCACCCATAATGATAACTTCCCCCTTCATTGTCATTTTAGCTATTTCCTCAACTAGTAGATTATCTAACTCTTCAATTTGTCCTGGGGGCCTATAAATCACATCTACACGAGTTACTGTGTGATTACCAAATTCTAACGCAACCCAAACAGACTCTATGTTTGCCTCACTAACTTTTATTAGGCTAGATTTTATGCTATCCTTCACATACAGTGCCACCCCTCCCCCTTTCTTGCCTTCCCTATCTTTCCTATATAAAGAGTACCCTGGTATTGCTATGTCCCAGTCATTTTTCTCATTATACCATGTCTCAGTAACAGCGACTAAATCTACACTATCAGTTGCCATTATTGCCACAAGTTCATGGATCTTATTCCCTAAACTGCAAGCATTTGTAGACATGACTCTAAGCTTATCATTTTTTAACACACTTGCTACAGGCACCTTCTGTCCTTGTTTTGGGGGCAATTGGATTGATGTTTTATACCCTTTTGCCCCCCCCCTTCTAGTTTAAATACATCCTAGCAAAACCTCTGAACTGCTCACTGAGAACATTTGTTACCTTTTGAGAAAGATGCAAACCATCTTTTTCGTACAGTTTATTTCCACTCCAAAGAGAGCTAACATAAGAAATGAAGCCAAATCCTTGCTCCCGACACCATTCACCAAGCCACAAATTAAAGTCCCTAATACTCATCCACTTGCCGTTCTGAGTGTTATGCACAGGCAGAACTTCAGAGAATGACAGTGTGGAAGCAACCTGCCGTATATCATTGGCAAAAACACTAAAAACTTCCTTAACCTCTGAAACCTCATTGCAAGTGTAGCGGAGAGGCAGTATAATCCACGATATCTCCACTGGGTAACAGGAACAACAAAAGGATAAACCAGGGAATCAGCATACCATAATCCAAACAGCACTGCAGTAACCCTTCCTTCCCAAGAACTAGACGACACATAGGCTGGGAGTCAACTGAGGTCTTTTAATTCAGCTCCACAATTTATACAAGTCCCCATGCAAGGGGTTTCCTGAGTCCCCTCCCAGGGGCATTCCTAGAGGGGACTACATGGGGGACTTATTGTACAGGACATTTCTCCCATCAGGCACTGCTGAACGAGAGGGATCCTCCCACAGGAATGCACCGTTAAGTGGATTATCCCTCCGTGCAGCAGAACTTACAATTCGCATTAAATTGCATAACTTTATGAATATCTGGTCCATTTAAACGAATGGACGTTCGGTAGATAGCTGGGGTCTGAGCGCATCATTCGTGAGATTACTGCTCAGATCCCAGCTAAAACAACCGAACGCTGCACGAAAAACACATTCATTAAAACATAGCTTCAAAATACCGATTGCATATAAGGGAACAGAATACCGAACGTCCCGGACCTCCCGAACGGCCTGGAAGCTCAGCGGTGTTCGTGCCGTCGAGTAGCCGTTTTTAGTACCATGCGCTCGACGGCCAAACACCGCTGAGGGAACAAAGGATCCAAGATGGCCGACCGCCGCATGGTCGGTAGTCGAACGACGGCCACCTTGGAGAGCCTCTAATTACCGATTGCAACATTGTTGCAATTGGTTAATAGGCGCCACACACCTCTAAGTGTGTGGGCTATTAACTGATGTTTTGTTCGGTTCCCGAACGGCCCGCAAAGGTGCCGTTCGTGAAACGAAAGGGAATCAGCTATCTGCTTTCGGCAGATAGCCCAGGCAGCAATACAGCATTACTATTACATTATATTACACGCTGGAACACATAACATGAAACCCATACCGGCAACCCTTAAAGAGACAGTACAGAAATAATGTCCAAGTGGCTAGGTTTGCCACAGCAAGCCAAGTCATTTGTCCCTAAATGGACAAGTACATCCAATTCCCCTTCCTGCTTTGCTTGCTTAAAAATATTACAGATACGTCTCCTGTCTCTGTGAGCAGTAGCTCCGGGAAGACACCTCACAAGACCACCACTGTCCATCTCCAGACCTCTTATGATCGAATCCCCCAACAACTGCTTTCTATTAGGCCTCACCATAGTCTCCAAGCCGGTCTCCACAACACCACTAGCCTCAGTGCCTCTCTCCACAAAACCACTAGCCTCAGTGCCTCTCTCCACAACACCACTAGCCTCAGTGCCTCTCTCCACAAAACCACTAGCCTCAGTGCCTCTCTCCACAACACCACTAGCCAGTGCCTCTCTCCACAACACCACTAGCCTCAGTGCCTCTCTCCACAACACCACTAGCCTCAGTGCCTCTCTCCACAACACCACTAGCCTCAGTGCCTCTCTCCACAACACCATTACACTCTGAAAGTGCAGAAAATTAATTATGTAGAGCAACAGACTGTGCAAAATGCCTTTTATCCACAACTCTAAGTCTACCAGATCCTACAGTAATCCATGTGCCATTCCTAGTATGTCTCTGCGGCAGTGGCTTTACAGCAGTTCCAGTCTGAGTTTGTTTACCAGATAATTTACAAATCTCAGACTTCAAAAATACAATCTCCTGCCGCATAATAGAGAACTGTCTACAGATTAGACAACAACCAAATGTCCAAAAAGTGGAACGTGAAACAAATGCATAGCAACTATTAAACTAAGTATGCCATTCCAATGAGGAGAATAATTTAACTCAAACTAATCTTAACTTTTTTCTTTATCCTCCTGAATACCTCAGGTTACCTCCAGTTTCTCTCCAGAATATCTCCAACCACACACTTAGAAACAACACTTCGATGAAGCAACCAAGCTATATTAGCCAAGCTAATGACAACAGCCCTTATATAGCTCCTAAAATCACCGCCCACTAGGAATGTTTCACCATATAGATCTTACATTCTTGACCGCACCTGACCAAAATGTTATATAATATAGAGACTATTTGTACCATAATATCCTATTATTGATTTATTAATAATGTACTATTACCAGATAATTATTTGTTACATTTACCGCTGTTTAACTTGTTCCATATGGATTGTTAATTTTATTATAAAAATGTAAATAGTTCAATAAAAACAATTTGAAAAGCTGAAAAATAAATTCATTTGTTTATTTGTAATGACTTGCTGCAGTTTCAATAAATGTTTGGTGGTTAACCCCTTCAGGACGGGTGACGGACCTTGTCCGTCATGCGTTGAAATTAACCCCAGATTGCCGCGCGGTTAACAGTGCTAATAGAGAGAGGCAGACCGGGAGCACCCGATCGCGCTGCCCCTGCACCCAGGCTGTCAGAGCAGGACATGTGCTGCAGGGACTTACCATTCGCCTCCCTGCACTTCCGGGTTCTGCGTGAAATGCAGGGAGATGGATCAGTGATGATCTGCTTCCTGTAAAAAAAAAAAATTTAAGTTATAATAAAATATTTTATATAATATATATTTTTTTATAATAAATAAGCATTTATATATATGTGTGTTACATCAAATTAAAGCCCTTTCTGTCCTTTAAAAAACAATATATAATATGTGTCAGTGCAATAAATTAGTAAAATGCAAATTGCAGTTGAACGCAAACAACAAGAAAAACTTCATTCGTACAGACTCCAATCGTACGAACTGCAAGCAGGGGAATGTGCCAACCTCCCGAACGGGACCTGTACGGGTACTCCAACTCCCGAACGCTAAACCCACGAATTGTGGCTAACAGCCGAATAAATATATCCTCCAAGCAGCTTACACTTCTATCAATCGGTCGCTATCCGTGTGTAGTAAATCCCCCCAATAACGAGACCAAGCTCCGCATTGAGGGTAAAACAAGAACTGGCTTTACTGTGGGCTACCCACCCGTATTTATGCAGGTCTCCCACCTGGTGGACACTCCCCTAGGGGACCAAATGGGAGACTGTAATGGCAGACAGACATATAGCATTTCAGGACACACAGGCACATAATATTCCCAGCATGCATCATGGTTTCCTCCCCTCTGCCCTGGAGATAATTGAGAAGTAATTCAATTATCTCCCAGGACAGCGGCAAATCGCCCTTTTAGATGAAACATAAAAAACACATAAAAATAAATAATTATACAACTACCGAACATATTCCATTCGTGCAACGTATCCCCAAATAGCCTGGATCTGAGTGCATATTCTTAGCGAATAGCGCTCAGATCCCATACGCACAGTTCAATCGCCATGGAGTCAAAGTCTTTTACAGTCTTTCGGTATGCGATTGACTCCATGGGAAGGCTATCTGGGTTAAGTCCATTCGTGTAGTCCAAACTCCCGAACGGCCGGTGTTCGCATGCCTTTGTCGACTTAGAAGGGCGGTCTGTGGTTTTAGCGGTGTTCGGCAGAAAAAGTGTATGTTTTTAATTCCATAGAATCTGTGCCGAACACCGCTGGTCTTTCGCATGGTTTAAAATGGTTTTAAATGGCCGCCGCCTCGTGGCAGACATACGAACGACGACCACCCTGTATTCGGTTATAATTAAGAGGTGTCTGCAGTTAACCACAACGTTCTAATTGAGATCAAGAGGTTAACCAGCAGCACACTTCTCGTCTGGGTGGCCGTCCGTTCGGTAAGTTCATTCGGTAAAAAAGTCAAATAAACGAACAGGGGCATACGGACAGGTAATTCCACGAAAAGAGGCAAAACAGACGAACCAGCAATCTTAGTCTGTACAGATGGATCTGTCACAATCTGCCTGTAGCAGCTATACACCCACAGTACTTTGAAATGTCACACGTTTCATGTAATTAATTTTATCACTTAACATACAGTTTTCACAGCTTTATGAGGAAGTTACCGGCTGATGTGTTAAAGCATTTGCCAGGTTTATTTACTGGGCTTATGATTCTTTTGCAGAGTGTAACGAACGCTGGTATTCCAACCTGTACGTTTGTTAGCTCCCTAACTGCTAGAGACTGAGTGATTAGAGCTTGCAGTTCGTGTGTTGATTCGAATGTTCCCCAGAAGAAATACAGTGTCCAAGTAAATTCACCAAGCAACCAGACGCATACCCAAACATCAGCCTAGACTAGATGAAGGGTACAACAGGAATGAATTTATGCAGGTCAATTGGCCGTTTTTTATGCAAGTCCCCAGGCACGGGGTTTATGGTGACATATTCTAGGGGCATTCCCCACTGGACCTGAGAGGGGACTATGACAAAGTACATACTGTAAGTACATTGGCTCTCAGGTTCAGGATACTCCCACATAAAATAGAATAATCCTTCCCCTGTGCTTTGGAGATAATTGAGTCAAGGATTGTACTAAACTCAATTACCTCCAGGCACAAAAAACATATATTTCCACAAAACCCAGAAAGTACCTCAAACCCCATGGAAACCCCACAAAAGTCATATCCCCTGATAGCCCCTGTCTGGGGGACCAACATATCCAAAAATCACCCAGATCGGTTCAGGGGTTCGGGATTTCCATGGAGGTCATAATTTGACCAGCGGTCGGTCCATTTCGGGAAGTCTAAAAACCGAACAAATTCACGAACTGTTCCCCTGGCTCATGGGTAGCTTTTGTTCCACTAGCTCGTGGGAACAATCCTACCGAATAGCGCTCTTCTGGCTGGTCGGTGAAAAGAAGCAGGCGTTTGCAAAGTTGACCAGCGTTCGGGAAGTCGAGTGTCCGATTTTAGTTCCAGACACTCAATGACCAAGTCCTGCTGCCTCTTTTCGTGCAACAAAAATGGCCGCCATTTTCTCCAGCACGTGGCGTTCGGCCATACGAACGGCGGCCACACAAGGAGAGCACTTAATCTGCGGTTTTGCTTTGTAGTTAATGGGCCGGGGGGTGGTCGGTGTTCAGTAGTTTTATCTACCGAACAAGAAAAATCAAAGTGAACAAACTAAATGTGTGGTTTCTTCACATTGCTCCCCCTTAGTTCCATGGGCTGGCACACCCACCTAGACCTAGGTGAGAATTTAAAGTTAAAGTCAAATTTAAGGTTCAAATATGGAGATGGTGTGATTCTCTCAGCCAGCTACTTCCAGTTTGGTTCATCTGGCCTTAAATTTAAATTCACTTAATTCTCACTTTAGCAAATAACTCTAATGAAAACCTAGCGTGGGTAAGACAGCTATTTATACAGTGTACATGGACAGGGAACACACAGCTATTTATACAGTGTACATGGTCAGGGAACACACAGCTAATTATACAGTGTACATGGTCAAGGAACACACAGTTATTTATACAGTGTACATGGTCAGGGAACACAGCTATTTATACAGAGTACATGGTCAAGGAACACACAGTTATTTATATAGTGTACATGGTCAGGGAACACAGCTATTTATACAGAGTACATGGTCAAGGAACACACAGTTATTTATACAGTGTACATGGTCAGGGAACACACAGCTAATTATACAGTGTACATGGTCAAGGAACACACAGTTATTTATACAGTGTACATGGTCAGGGAACACACAGCTATTCATACAGTGTACATGGTCAGGAAACACACATCTATTAATACAGTGTTCATGGTCAGGGAACACACAGCTATTTATACAGTGTACACGGTCAGGGAACACACAGCTATTAATACAGTGTTCATGGTCAGGGAACACACAGCTATTTATACAGTGTACATGGTAAGGGAACACACAGCTATTTATAAAGTGTACATGGTCAGGGAACACACAGCTATTAATACAGTGTACATGGTCAGGGAACACACAGCTATTAATACAGTGTACAAAGTCAGGGAACACACAGCTATTTATACAGTGTACATGGTCAAGGAACACACAGCTATTTATACAGTGTACATGGTCAGGGAACACACAGCTATTTATACAGTGTACATGGTCAGGGGACACACAGCTATTTATACAGTGTACATGGTCAGGGAACACACAGCTATTAATACAGTGTACATGGTCAAGGAACACACAGCTATTTATACAGTGTACATGGTCAGGGAACACACAGCTATTTATACAGTGTACATGGTAAGGGAACACACAGCTATTTATAAAGTGTACATGGTCAGGGAACACACAGCTATTTATACAGTGTACATGGTCAGGGAACACACAGCTATTAATACAGTGTACATGGTTAGGGAACACACAGCTATTAATACAGTGTACATGGTCAAGGAACACACAGCTATTTATACAGAGTACATGGTCAGGGAACACACAGCTATTTATTCAGTGTACACGGTCAGGGAACACACAGCTATTAATACAGTGTACATGGTCAGGGAACACACAGCTCTTTATCTAGTGTACATGGTCAGGGAACACACAGCTATTTATACAGTGTACATGGTCAGGGAACACACAGCTATTTATACAGTGTACATGGTCAGGGGACACACAGCTATTTATACAGTGTACTTGGTCAGGGGACACACAGCTATATATACAGTGTACGTGGTCAGGGAACACACAACTATTCATACAGTGTACATGGTCAGTGAACACACAGCTATTTATACAGTGTACATGGTCAGGGAACACACAGCTATTAATACAGTGTACACGGTCAGGGAACACACAGCTATTAATACAGTGTACATGGTCAGGGAACACACAGCTATTTATACAGTGTACATGGTCAGGGAACACACAACTATTTATACAGTGTACATGGTCAGGGAACACACAGCTATTTATACCGTGTACGTGGTCAGGGAACACACAGCTATTAATACAGAATACATCGTCAGAGAACACACAGCTATTTATACCGTGTACGTGGTCAGGGAACACACAGCTATTAATACAGTGTACACGGTCAGGGAACACACAACTATTAATACAGAGTACATGGTCAGGGAACACACAACTATTAATACAGTGTACATGGTCAGGGAACACACAGCTATTTATACAGAGTACATGGTAAGGGAACACACAACTATTAATACAGTGTACATGGTCAGGGAACACACAGTTATTTATACAGTGTACATGGTCAGGGAACACACAGCTAATTATACAGTGTACATGGTCAAGGAACACACAGCTATTAATACAGTGTACATGGTCAGGGAACACACAGCTATTTATACAGAGTACATGGTCAGGGAACACACAACTATTAATACAGTGTACATGGTCAGAGAACACACAGTTATTTATACAGTGTACATGGTCAGGGAACACACAGCTATTTATACAGTGTACATGGTCAGGGGACACACAGCTATTTATACAGTGTACATGGTCAAGGAGCACACAGCTATTTATACAGTGTACATGGTCAGGGAACACACAGCTATTTATACAGTGTACATGGTCAGGGAACACACAGCTATTTATACAGTGTACATGGTCAGGGGACACACAGCTATTTATACAGTGTACTTGGTCAGGGGACACACAGCTATATATACAGTGTACGTGGTCAGGGAACACACAACTATTCATACAGTGTACATGGTCAGGGGACACACAGTTATTTATACAGTGTACATTGTCAAGGAACACACAGCTATTCATACAGTGTACATGGTCAGGGAACACACAGCTATTTATACAGTGTACATGGTCAGGGAACACACAGCTATTTATACAGTGTACATGGTCAGGGAACACACAGCTATTTATACAGTGTACATGGTCAGGGGACACACAGCTATTTATACAGTGTACTTGGTCAGGGGACACACAGCTATATATACAGTGTACGTGGTCAGGGAACACACAACTATTCATACAGTGTACATGGTCAGGGGACACACAGTTATTTATACAGTGTACATTGTCAAGGAACACACAGCTATTCATACAGTGTACATGGTCAGGGGACACACAGCTATTTATACAGTGTACATGGTCAGTGAACACACAGCTATTTATACAGTGTACATGGTCAGGGAACACACAGCTATTAATACAGTGTACACGGTCAGGGAACACACAGCTATTAATACAGTGTACATGGTCAGGGAACACACAGCTAATTATACAGTGTACATGGTCAGGGAACACACAGCTAATTATACAGTGTACATGGTCAAGGAACACACAGTTATTTATACAGTGTACATGGTCAGGGAACACAGCTATTTATACAGAGTACATGGTCAAGGAACACACAGTTATTTATACAGAGTACATGGTCAAGGAACACAAAGTTATTTATACAGTGTACATGGTCAGGGAACACAGCTATTTATACAGTGCACATGGTCAAGGAACACACAGTTATTTATACAGTGTACATGGTCAGGGAACACAGCTATTTATACAGAGTACATGGTCAAGGAACACACAGTTATTTATACAGAGTACATGGTCAAGGAACACAAAGTTATTTATACAGTGTACATGGTCAGGGAACACACAGCTAATTATACAGTGTACATGGTCAAGGAACACACAGTTATTTATACAGTGTACATGGACAGGGAACACAGCTAATTATACAGTGTACATGGTCAGGGAACACAGCTAATTATACAGTGTACATGGTCAGGGAACACAGCTAATTATACAGTGTACATGGACAGGAAACACAGCTAATTATACAGTGTACATGGTCAGGGAACACACAGCTATTTATACAGTGTACATGGTCAGGGAACACACAGCTATTTATACAGTGTACATGGTCAGGGGACACACAGCTATTTATACAGTGTACTTGGTCAGGGAACACACAGCTATTTATACAGTGTACATGGTCAGGGAACACACAGCTATTTATACAGTGTACATGGTCAGGGAACACACAGCTATTTATACAGTGTACTTGGTCAGGGGACACACAGCTATATATACAGTGTACGTGGTCAGGGAACACACAACTATTCATACAGTGTACATGGTCAGGGGACACACAGTTATTTATACAGTGTACATTGTCAAGGAACACACAGCTATTCATACAGTGTACATGGTCAGGGGACACACAGCTATTTATACAGTGTACATGGTCAGTGAACACACAGCTATTTATACAGTGTACATGGTCAGGGAACACACAGCTATTAATACAGTGTACACGGTCAGGGAACACACAGCTATTAATACAGTGTACATGGTCAGGGAACACACAGCTAATTATACAGTGTACATGGTCAGGGAACACACAGCTAATTATACAGTGTACATGGTCAAGGAACACACAGTTATTTATACAGTGTACATGGTCAGGGAACACAGCTATTTATACAGAGTACATGGTCAAGGAACACACAGTTATTTATACAGAGTACATGGTCAAGGAACACAAAGTTATTTATACAGTGTACATGGTCAGGGAACACACAGCTAATTATACAGTGTACATGGTCAAGGAACACACAGTTATTTATACAGTGTACATGGTCAGGGAACACAGCTATTTATACAGTGTACATGGACAGGGAACACAGCTAATTATACAGTGTACATGGTCAGGGAACACAGCTAATTATACAGTGTACATGGACAGGAAACACAGCTAATTATACAGTGTACATGGTCAGGGAACACAGCTAATTATACAGTGTACATGGTCAGGGAACACAGCTAATTATACAGTGTACATACAGCATGTACATGGACAGGGAACACAGCTAATTATACAGTGTACATGGTCAGGGAACACAGCTAATTATACAGAGTACATGGTCAGGGAACACAGCTAATTATACAGTGTACATGGACAGGGAACACAGCTAATTATACAGTGTACATGGTCAGGGAACACAGCTAATTATACAGTGTACATGGTCAGGGAACACAGCTAATTATACAGTGTACATGGACAGGAAACACAGCTAATTATACAGTGTACATGGTCAGGGAACACAGCTATTTATACAGAGTACATGGTCAAGGAACACACAGTTATTTATACAGAGTACATGGTCAAGGAACACAAAGTTATTTATACAGTGTACATGGTCAGGGAACACAGCTATTTATACAGTGTACATGGACAGGGAACACAGCTAATTATACAGTGTACATGGTCAGGGAACACAGCTAATTATACAGTGTACATGGACAGGAAACACAGCTAATTATACAGTGTACATGGACAGGGAACACAGCTAATTATACAGTGTACATGGTCAGGGAACACAGCTAATTATACAGTGTACATGGTCAGGGAACACAGCTAATTATACAGAGTACATGGTCAGGGAACACAGCTAATTATACAGTGTACATGGACAGGGAACACAGCTAATTATACAGTGTACATGGTCAGGGAACACAGCTAATTATACAGTGTACATGGTCAGGGAACACAGCTAATTATACAGTGTACATGGACAGGAAACACAGCTAATTATACAGTGTACATGGTCAGGGAACACAGCTAATTATACAGTGTACATGGACAGGGAACACAGCTAATTATACAGTGTACATGGACAGGGAACACAGCTAATTATACAGAGTACATGGACAGGGAACACAGCTAATTATACAGTGTACATGGACAGGGAACACAGCTAATTATACAGAGTACATGGACAGGGAACACAGCTAATTATACAGTGTACATGGTCAGGGAACACAGCTAATTATACAGAGTACATGGTCAGGGAACACAGCTAATTATACAGTGTACATGGACAGGGAACACAGCTAATTATACAGTGTACATGGTCAGGGAACACAGCTAATTATACAGTGTACATGGACAGGAAACACAGCTAATTATACAGTGTACATGGTCAGGGAACACAGCTAATTATACAGTGTACATGGTCAGGAAGTGATTAACAGAACAATGCTGTGTCCTCCCTGGGGTTAATAGGTTTGAGCTGTTGGACAATAATTAGTTAATCTCGTGTTAATTACATTATTCTCTGCTAGTTCTCAGCAACCCGGGGCACCAAGGAATTTATGACTCCAAAAGGTCCCCTTCCCAAGGTGTAACCCTCTGCAAACACCAGGAATGGAGGCATCAGATACCATAACCCTGTTGGAGAGGTAGAGCAAGTCCTAAAGAGAAACTGTCTTATCAATAGGCCCTTTATGGAAGGTTTATATATATATTATCTTACTACAAAGCGGTATTTTGAGTATCGGGCTTTTATCTACCAGCTTAGAATTCATTCATTCATTTTTTTCCCCAATCATGATTTTAAAGAGACACTGCAGACACCTGAAGAAGCTCAGTTTTCTGAAGGGCTTTGGGTTGAACTTGATGTCCCCATTGGTTTATTTTCTAAGAGCCCTTTACAGCCCTTTAGTAAACCCACTAGTAACACTTTGCCAGTCAGAAGGTTTCCCATAACATTGGTTTCAATATCTCTGTATGAGAAGCATTTCTGGCCCATTGCGGGGGTCAAAGAAGCATCTGATTGGATGCCAGTCTTCAGTAACAATGACTTCACAGGAGGCGGATCTGAGCTCACTGAGAGACTCTCTTAGTGCTGGAATAAAGGGGAGTTTACCTTATTATAACACTAGTGGGGGGGGGAGCTGTACTTTAGTTGACAGATTATAAAAGTACCATCTGTCTCACTGCATCTGTCTCACTGTATTCTCCAAATTGTAACCAAGCTCTCTTTTCACACTTCACATGACATCGCTGTCACAGAGAAAAGGGGAAGAAATGACAAACTTGACATGTGTACCTATGGCGCAGTATGTCTGACTTTCTAATAGTGAGCTATTACTGCATGGATACATTGCTACATATTCTAACTATTGGATGGATGGATGGATAGGGAGGGATAGATATATACACAGACAGACAGACAGATGAATGGAGGGAGGAAGAGAGGGATGGATTAACAGGGAGGGATAGATAGACAGACAGACGAAGGGAGGGATGGATGAAGGGAAGGAGGGATGGATGGATAAAAAGAGAATGGCTAGATGGAGGGATAGATGGATAAACGGACAGATATGTAGACAGAAAGATATCTCCACCTTCACAGAGTTGTACAGAAACCAACAGGTTTTGTCTGGCACGGAGCAGAGAGAGGGTTAATTGTGACGGTGATCATAAAGCGTTATAAAGGAACTTTCAAACATTTCACAAATATCCAGACCCTCCTCTTCCCCTTTACATTATTAGGCAAACCTATTACATGTTACACATCCTGACAGTAAGCTGTAACACCGGAGCATTGTTTCCTTTCTAAATTCAGCCCTCCCGTGTCAATACCACTGACTGCAGCCCCCATGATGGTAGCCCACCTGATGGCAGCCCAGCTGATGGTAGCCCACCTGATGGCAGCCCAGCTCTCATCCCTGCTCCTCTGTGTGGGTAAGTTTATCTCTGAATAAAGTCGTTGATTTTGACTGTGGGATTTATTCATTACATAAAATATTCAGGAGAATTAACAATAAAATAACATTTGAGTTCAAAGTACAATTATAGATACATTGTTAAACATATAATAGGCACATGCAGTACAGTTATAGATACGTTGTTACACAAATAATAGACACATACAGTGCAGTTATAGATACATTGTTACACATATAATAGACACATACAGTACAGTTATAGATACATTGTTACACATATAATGGACACATACAGTGCAGTTATAGATACATTGTTACACAAATAATGGACACATACAGTGCAGTTATAGATACATTGTTACACATATAGTAGACACAGTGCAGTTATAGATACATTGTTACACATATAATAGACATATACAGCACAGTTATAGATACGTTGTTACACAAATAATAGACACATACAGTGCAGTTATAGATACATTGTTACACATATAATAGACACATACAGCACATTTATAGATACATTATTACACATATAATAGACACATACAGTACAGTTATAGATACACTGTTACACATATAATAGGCACATGCAGTACAGTTATAGATACATTGTTACACATATAATAGACATACAGTACAGTTATAGATACATTGTTACAGATATAATAGGCACATGCAGTACAGTTATAGATACACTGTTACACATATAATAGGCACATGCAGTACAGTTATAGATACATTGTTACACATATAATAGACATACAGTACAGTTATAGATACATTGTTACAGATATAATAGGCACATGCAGTACAGTTATAGATACATTGTTACACATATAATAGACATACAGTACAGTTATAGATACATTGTTACAGATATAATAGGCACATGCAGTACAGTTATAGATACATTGTTACACTGGATGGAATACTGGCACACAAATGACACAAACCAATCAAAACAATACAACAATGTCTGACACACCCAGTCATTACAGCAAAATCCTCCCCTCTGCCTTTGATATAATTACTGAACACAATGGGCTAACGTAATTATCACAGGCAGGAAAATACACAGTTTTACACAATATTCATAACTTTAAAAGTATACATCACATTCACATTACATTTTCAGAATCAGCATACTCCAAATACAAATATATGTCAAAATCATACAATTTAGTCCAGTGGTTCAACAGTTAGTTGGAAGTCCCTTTTTGACCAACTGCATGCAAGGCTTGGGTGAAGTAAGCCAATTATCTCCAGCACACAGAAAATATCTCTATTCACAACAACGGTAAAAACACATAAAAATACATAATTCCTATTACACTGAACAGAACCCCCACATTCAACCTATCACCAGATAGTTTGGATCTGAGCGCTCAATATATCCGAACAGCGCTCAGATCACCATGGGGTTAAAGTTTAGCAAGGGCCATACACAGTCCAATAGAAGTCCATAAGCCCCAAGACTGTTTTTAAAGTGCCCAATCTCCCAGGGGCCATAGTCCCAAGGCACGAGGCTGGCAATCAGTCCCCTCCAAAAAGCAGTGGCGAGGCTGCTTTCGCCACAGTGTGCTTGGGCCGTGGGGTTGGAGCAGTTGGAGAGTAGCGTGGGCCAGTGCTCCATTCCACGTTTTGGTGATTGCCAGGAGACTGCAGGTGAGAAATCCAGTTCCAGAGTTTCAACCCTCTGATTTATCTCACCTGAAAAAGAGAATTAATTGCAGGTGCTGTTAAGTCTCCCCTGCGAGAATGAGACAAAGGCATTGATGCTATGGACTGGCCCGCCCGTTCCCCAGACCTGAATCCAGTTGAGCACATCTGGGACATTATGTCTCGCTCCATCCACCAATGTCACATTGCACCACAGACTGTCCAGGAGTTGGCAGATGCTTTAGTCCAGGTCTGGGAGGAGATCCCACAGGAGACCATCCGCCACCTCATCAGGAGCATGCACAGGTATTGTAGGGAGGTCATACAGGCACGTGGAGGCCACACACACTACTGAGCCTCATTTTGACTTGTTTTAAGGACATTACATCAAAGTTGGATCAACCTGTAGTGTGTTTTTCCACTTTAATTTTGAGTGTGACTCCAAATCCAGACCTCCATGGGTTGAAAAATTTGATTTCCATTTTTTTTATTTTTGTGTGATTTTGTTGTCAGCACATTCAACTATGTAAAGAACAAAATATTTCAGAAGAAAATTTAATTCATTCAGATCTAGTATGTGTTAATTTTGTGTTCCCTTTATTTTTTTGAGCAGTATCTATATATATATGAAAACAAGGGGGTGTGGGGTGTAAAAGTAGCAGCTAAAAAATTTGTGACAAACCCTCCTTACTCTGAATGTTTGCCATGGACTCCTAGAGGAGTGTGAAAGCTAGCCTCCTGCCCACTGACTATGGGCCATATACATACTGTCAAACTCACTATTTTCTCTTCTGTTTTGCAAGACATTTCCCTCCTGGTTCATTTTTATAGTTTCCTGGACAGAAACACTTTCCCTGCGTTCGGTAGATAAATCTACCGAACGCCAACCACCCCCCTGGTTCATTAACTACATAGAAACCACAGATTTAAGTGCTCTCTCTGTGTGGCCACCGTTCGTATAACCAAATGCCAAGTGCTGGAGAAAACGGTTGCCATCTTGTCGCTTGATCGCAGGCAGCGGGACTTGGTCGTCGAGTGTCAGGAACTATAAGTCGGACACTCGACCTCGCGAATATCATACGAACGCTTGCTTCTTTCCACAACAAGCCAGGAGAGTGCTGTTCGCTAGGTTTGTTCACACAAACAAGGCAAACAAATGCTACCTATGAGCCAGTTGAACCATTCGACAGTTTGTTCATATGGAACTCCCAAAAGTGACTGACCGCTACCACTTATTCTCTGGAGCTGATTTGGGCAGACGCCTCGGGTGAGGTCACTCAAAACGTTACTCTGGTGGCGATTCAGCTGTATTCGTGGGATCTGAGCGCTATTTGGACAACTTGGGTGCTCAAATCCAGGCTATCTGGGGATATAATATTTGTGGGGGTTCCTATATGTTATATATGTATTCTTAATATTTTATGTTTTTATGCTTAGTCATTCTGACTCAGAAATTCATGGGCGTGCTGTGGGAATGTTCTGGGCGTGTTTTACTGTATCCTTGCTGTGTATATAAGTGGGCCATCTGGCCATAATAAAATGAGTCTTCCTGTACCCTTCATCATGTTTAGGCTGATGTTTGGGTATACCTGTGCTATAATCACTGCTTCATTCGGAATTTGGTAGAAAGCGGATATACTCAGGCGTAGTATAGGGGATCCGTTACAAAACTCTATCATTGCTTCATAAAAATTATCTATACAGATAATTTTTATGATGCACACCCACTATATGGACTGCTAATAGAAGGGTGTATTTAAACCACTCAAATCCCCCTGATCGGTCATCTTGAAAAAGTCCGGTTTCAACGGACGAAACGCGTTGATGAAACTGGCGGGATTGACTGTTTAAACCTGCAGGAACCAATGCGGTAGGACAGAAGAGCTGACATCTCTGCAATGAAATCGGTCTAAGTGCACAGGACTGACATACGGAGCAGCACACGATCTTCTACCGGCGAGTACACCGCATTGTACCACTGCTTATTTTGTGAATCTTAGAAATAAGTGTTCACTATATTTTCTTGTAAGAGTTTTTAAGTAGGGTCTTTGTATGCTTGGGAAATAAATGTGTAACTGTTTTACGCTTTGTCAAGCATTCTTTTTTAAAGGTTGATACAAAGTAGCCGAGCAGACACAAAGACACAGAGCGTGGGAACATCCTTATACTAAGACTATTTACTTGGATATATCTCCACTCTGACACTTGCACGGCACATTGTATAAGTATATTTTATGATCAGACTTTAGAGCATTTTTATCTTTGTCCCCATACTTGTAAATAAGGGGTTGGTCTGCTAAGCCCTGATACTATTGTTTTATGCATTGTTTGAATTTTTAATACTTGGGAGGTATTTAAAGTATCTGGCAGCTTTATAGTAGAGAATTCACATTTAGGTGTATTCCTACTACTTATTGTAATGTTTGCGCTCTCTTATTATTTTATATCATATTCCTGTATAACATTAAATAATTGTGTATATTCCTACAATATACACATTACCTAAAATTCACGGGACCTTAATCAATCCAGCTGGTTGGCCCATAATTGCAGGGATTAACTCAGCTTTGTCCCCATTGTCCATTCTTGACAAAATGTCTAGACCTTTTCACAGATAATATTTCGCTTATATGACACCAGTGAATTTCTATTGAAAATACCGGATATCCAGGTTTCGTGTCACATTTGATATTAACAGCTTATACACATCAGTTTTAAACTCAGAGGGTACACAATGTAGCAATGTAAGAGGCTTTCATCACATTGAAAATTTGGTGACTCTCAAAAGAATTTCCTCATGTTCTTGTTACACATTGTTTTGAAACAAAATTATTTTGTCTTTTTACATAACTTTTGCTTCCAGGTGTAAATGGGTTTGAACGTAGCACCCCCATATGCCAATATTTTTATGAATCATTTTGAAGAATGTTCCATTTATCCTCAACCATTATTTATGACCTTATATACTATTCTGTCTGCTATGTAGATGACAAATGGTCAGTGTGGAGTGGTGCGTTCGAGTCCCTCAAGAACTTCCATGAGGTGTCAAACTCCTTCTCTCATGAGATTCATTTCACCAGGGCTTGTGAGTCAGTATCAACTTACTGGACACTACAATCTACAAGAAAGGTTCAGAATGAACACCGACCTGTACATAAAACCAACAGATCGCAATACATTATTGCGATTTGAAAGTGCCCACTTGGATAATTTGCTGCGTGCCCTTCCACACAGTCACTTGCATGGGGTCAAATGTATTGTAACACATGAGGAAGTGTATTCACTAAGATTAAGCGAGATGGTTGAGAAATTCCTCAAGAGGGGATATCCTGCTAAACTCCTCTTTGAGGAATTGTCTTTGATAGGAACATTGACAGGAAGGATATGGCCTAAATCAAGACAGATACAATCTTACATAGTTACATAGTTACATAGCTGAAAAGAGACTTGCGTCCATCAAGTTCAGCCTACCTCACATTTGTTTTTTGCTGTTGATCAAAAAGAAGGCAAAAAAAACCAATTTGAAGCACAATTTTGCAACAAGCTAGGAAAAAAATTCCTTCTTGACCCCAGAATGGCAGTCAGATTTATCCTTGGATCAAGCAGTTATTACCCTACATTGAAAGATTATATCCTTGAATATTCGGTTTTTGCAAGCATGCATCTAGTAGCCGTTTGAACATCTGTATGGACTCTGATAAAACCACTTCTTCAGGCAGAGAATTCCACATCCTGATTGTTCTTACAGTAAAAAAACCTTTCCTTTGCCTTAGACGAAATCTTCTTTCTTCCAGTCTAAACGCATGGCCTCGTGTCCTATGTAAAGTCCGGTTTGTGAATAGATTTCCACACAATGGTTTGTATTGGCCCCGAATATATTTGTATAATGTTATCATATCCCCTCTCAGGCGACGTTTTTCTAAACTAAATAGGTTTAAATTTGTTAACCTTTCTTCATAGCTGATATGTTCCATTCCTTTTATTAATTTTGTAGCCCACCTCTGCACTTTTTCTAGTGCCATAATATCCTTCTTTAGAACAGGTGCCCAAAATTGCACAGCATATTCAATATGGGGTCTTACCAGTGATTTATAAAGAGGCAAAATTATATTCTTGTCCCGAGAATGAATGCCCTTTTTCATGCATGACAATACCTTACTGGCCTTGGCCACTGCTGATTGACATTGCATATTGTTGCATAGTTTGTTGTCTATAACAATTCCCAAGTCCTTTTCATGTGTTGTTATCCCTAATTCGCTTCCATTAAGGGTATACGTTGCTTGTGTATTCTTTACGCCGAAGTGCATAACTTTGCATTTTTCAACATTAAATTTCATCTGCCATTTGAGTGCCCAGTCCCCAGTCTATCTAAATCCCTCTGCAGCAAAGTAATATCTTGCTCACATTGTATTATTTTACAGAGTTTTGTGTCATCTGCAAACACTGAAACATGACTTTCAATGCGGTCTTCAAGATCATTTATAAACATGTTAAATAGAAGGGGTCCCAGAACAGACCACTGAGGGACACCACTTACCACCTCTGTCCAGCTTGAAAATTTACCATTAATGACAACTCTTTGTACTCTGTTTTTAAGCCAATGTTCTACCCAAGAACAAGCATTTTTATCTAGACCGATTTCCTTGACTTTGAACACTAATATATTGTGAGGAACCGTATCAAATGCCTTGGCAAAATCCAAATAGATCACATCCACGGCAACACCCTGTTCTATACTTCTACTTACTTTATAATCTGATAAATTATCAGGCACTAGACCGAAATTTGTCAGTCAATTTGGTACACATTCCAAGATGGTATAAAAGATTGTTAGGAAACATTGGCAAATCCTCCAATGGGCACACCCGGACTTCAGAGTTAAAACCAAACATTCGGTCCAAATGGGTAATTTCACATGTTTAAACTGTAGCTCTTGCAACTCAGCCATAAAAGGCCAATTCTTTACACATTTTTATACAGGCAAAAAATAAGGAACTTTTTATACATGGTAATCATATTTTGTGGTGTACCATTAAAATGCCTGTGTGGTTTCTCCTAAATTAGGGAGCGATTATCTAAACATCCAAACTGGAAACATTTACAAATCAGTCCCTGCACAATTTTTGGAACACAAACAATTTCTCAGATAAAGTGTCAAATTATTCACTCTGTCCCCATACAAACAAGAGATTAAGACAGACAAAAACTACTAAAAAATGTGAGGATTTCTGGATGCACACCTTGGAGCCCACACCTTGGATTTCTGGATGCACACCTTGGAGCCCACACCTTGGATTTCTGGATCCACACATTGAATTCTTTGGAGCCCAAAGACCGTGGCCTTTCTTCCTGTAGGTGAATAAGTGGTATTTGTTTTGTGGTTCCCTGCCTTGTAATATAGAAACTGGAGTCATTTGAATTGAAGATTTGGCTACAGGTGATACAATGCAGGAAACACATTTGTTATTTTGCCAGATACAATAGAAACATGTTGTGCTTTTAATATTCTGAAACCGTTCATTGTATTCTGTAGATTTCAATATGTTTATTGTGTGTCTTTCTACCGTTTGGTCTGTCATGGTGTTTTTAACCCCTTCTGCACCATGTCTCTGGACATGCCCCAGTTTAGGTGCCCAGATTGTCATGGATTACATTGTTACACATAAAGTGCTCAGTTTAATTGAGGCTGAATTATTCAAAATGCATCCTCTGATAAAATGTGAAATTGGTATTTACTAATGCCTGTAACTGATAAATTGTGGTAAATACTATTTACTAGATGATTTAAATCCCATACACAGAAAGAGGAACATTGTAAATCCTGGACTAAACAGGGATAGGACACAGCTCTGTCACTAACAGGGCTATTTACTAACATAACAAATGGCGGGAATTCAAAGTGAATGTTAACAAATAGCTCAAAGCAGATTAATTGGGGGAAAAAAAAATCATCAAGTCCATTTTGGATTAACAAGGATACAGCTCCAAAACCGAAGGTAAACCTCGGAAAATTACCACCAATACATTATCATTCGTTTTGGCAATTAAATAACTATTTTTAATTAAAATAATTTTGATGCTTTATTATTGAAGAAAAGCATCATGAAATTCACAGGACACAAACAATTAATGTGACAAACACAGAATACACAAGACACAAACAATTAATGTGACAAACACAGAATACACAAAACTACAGCTTATTGTATTTGTTGTGGTCAGTAGAATCCAGGGCCGGACTGGGGACACGACGCAGCCCTGGAAAAAAAAAATCTATGGCAGCCCCATAAGTCATTGTGCTATGTAGTGTGTGTTATTTATATATATAACACACTACATAGCATATACACATACATATCTATATATACACCGGTGTGTGTGTGTGTGTGTATATATATTATTGGAATATTTATTTTTCAATTCAAAATATTAGTCCTTTTGGGGTAATTAAATTATACAGTAAAGCATACTCACATGCAGACACAGACAATCTTACTGATGCACACAAATAGGCTCATTGACAGACAATCTCAATGAGTTACACAGACAAGATTACTGGTACACACACAAATTTAGTACAGACAAACTCTGATACACACACAAGCTTCCTACAGACAAGCTCTTTGTCACACACACACACATGCTCACTATAGACAAGCTCACTGATGCACACACACTCTCTCTACAGACAAGCCCATTGACACACACATGCTCCCTACAGAAGAGCTCACAAACATGCAGATTCACTACAGATAAGCTCACTAACACGCAGATTCACTACAGACAAGCTCACTGACACACATATGGTCACTACAGACAAGCTCACGATCACACACATGGTTACTACAGACAAGCTCACTGCACACACATGCTCACTGCAGACAGGAGCAGACACACCCATGCTCTCTACAGACAAGCTCACTAACACACATACAAGCTCACTCACTAGCGGGCACACACCCAAACTCACTAGCAGGTGCACACACAAAGAAGCTCACTCACTAGCAGACACGCACACACACACACACAGACACAGAAGCTCACTCACTCACTAGCAGATGCACACACAGAGGCAGACATCCACACACACATAGGCAGGCACCCATACACACAGAGGCAGACATCCACACACACAGAGACAGGCAGACAGCCACACACACAGAGAAAGGCAGACAGCCACACACACACAAAAAGCCACACACACACAGAAAGCCACACACACACAGGCAGACAGTCAAACACACACAGGCAGATAGCCACACACTCACACACACACACAGGCAGTCACACACACAGGCAGTCACACACAGACACACTGACCTGCTTCTTACCTCCACATCCCTTGGAGCTCCTGGAGACTGGTTGTTGGGGAAGCAGGGACTCCTTCCTGCTTCCCATGCTGCAGTTACCAGGGCCCCCGCTGCATGCTAGGTTCCGCCCCCGTTTCCTGCTAAGTTTTTGATTGTGCTTTTCCAATTCCCTAAATGTTAGTCCTTTTGGGCTATTGGCATGGCATTCCTTCAGGTGTCAGGAGATTGGAGTTTCAATTTTATTCTTAGGAGACCTCACATGTTTTTTAATCCTTGAAAGGACGGATGGATGAAGCATGTATTCAGTTTGGTTGTCATTAATGATCATTAATTGAGTGTGTGTGTGTCCACTGTACTCAGAGTGATATAATGTAATTTCATGAGTATTATCTCTATGTTTTCCTGTCATATCTCTGATTACCCTCCCACTGATAGACCTAAATCTCCTGTTATGTCCTTGTCCCATAGTTCTGTCCTCGGTGGCTGGATTCTCTGTGGACACAAATAAGCCAATCGTCTTCCAGAGTACAGACCATGGATTTGGATACCAAGTGGTCCAGATGGATAAACGGTAAGCCATCTCAACCTGTTCCATTATTGTGACCTTTCATGGATTCCATCACACCCAGTCCAAGGTGGACCACTACTGACCATGAGTTTCTCATTTCAGGGTGATAGTCAGCGCTCCCCTTCATCAGACTACTACTAATAGAACTGGACAACTCTATGACTGCAACCCTACATCTAGAACCTGTCAGCCAATCACAATCAGTGGTAAGACGTCCCAGAATGCTTCATTTTATAGCCATTATGGACAGTTGCCTGGTCTCCAGGCCCCTGGGTTGGGTTCACAATAGCACAATCTGTATGGAAACAGAATGCAATGGATGCTAAATCCATGGGTTAATACAGCACATAACCAGTGCAAATCCTGTCTGTAATGGCTACCGCATTCTATAAATGGCTAGTGATTGGGGTTACAGAATATTTAATGGCTGCTGCATTCTATAAATGGCTAGTGATTGGGGTTACAGAATATTTAATGGCTGCTGCATTCTATAAATGGCTAGTGATTGGGGTTACAGAATATTTAATGTATAACACACTCTATAAATGGCTAGTGATTGGGATTAAGGAATATTTAATGGCTGACACACTTTGTAAATAATGATAGATGTCACACAGGATGTATTATTTGTTTGTTTTACTTTCTGTCAGATTATTCCCTATTAAAGCGTTCATTATTTAGTAATGTCAATCCGCATTATTTGAGAATAATTTAAATAGTCATAATCCGCCATTTTCTGTACATTCCAGGTAATCCGGACGATGTGTTTATATCTCTGGGACTCTCTGTGGCTATAAATCGTGACTCATCCCAGTTACTGGTACGTTACCCGAGAGGGGCATATACTTAGATAGCGCTAATCCCCAGCTAAACGCAATCACTATATAATCTAATATAATCTATTAATCCCAGCTAAACGCAATCACTATATAAACTAATATAATCTATTAATCCCCAGCTAAACGCAATCACTATATAAACTAATATAATCTATTAATCCCCAGCTAAACACAATCACACTAATATAATCTATTAATCCCCTTTATAAACTAATATAATCTATTAATCCCCAGCTAAACACAGTCACTATATAAACTAATATAATCTATTAATTCCCAGCTAAACACAATCACTATATAAACTAATATAATCTATTTATCCCCAGCTAAACACAATCACTATATAAACTAATATAATCTATTAATCCCCAGCTAAACACAATCACTATATAAACTAATATAATCCATTAATCCCCAGCTAAACACAATCACTATATAAACTAATATAATCTATTAATCCCCAGCTAAACACAATCACTATATAAACTAATATAATCTATTAATCCCCAGCTAAACACAATCACTATATAAACTAATATAATCTATTAATCCCCAGATAAACACAATCCCTATAAAACTAATATAATCTATTAATCCCCAGCTAAACACAATCACTATATAAACTAATATAATCTATTAATCCCCAGCTAAACGCAATCACTATATAAACTAATATAATCTATTAATCCCCAGCTAAACGCAATCACTATATAAACTAATATAATCTATTTATCCCCAGCTAAACACAATCACTATATAAACTAATATAATCTATTAATCCCCAGCTAAACGCATTCACTATATAAACTAATATAATCTATTAATCCCAGCTAAACGCAGTCACTATATAAACTAATATAATCTATTAATCCCAGCTAAACGCAGTCACTATATAAACTAATATAATCTATTAATCCCAGTTTAACGCATTCACTATATAAACTAATATAATCTATTAATCCCAGCTAAACGCAATCACTATATAAACTAATATAATCTATTAATCCCCAGCTAAACACAATCACTATATAAACTAATATAATCTATTAATCCCAGCTAAACACAATCACTATATAAACTAATATAATCCATTAATCCCAGCTAAATGCAATCACTATATAAACTAATATAATCTATTAATCCCAGCTAAACGCAATCACTATATAAACTAATATAATCTATTAATCCCAGCTAAACGCAATCACTATATAAACTAATATAATCTATTAATCCCCAGCTAAACACAATCACTATATAAACTAATATAATCTATTAATCCCAGCTAAACACAATCACTATATAAACTAATATAATCTATTAATCCCAGCTAAACGCAATCACTATATAAACTAATATAATCTATTAATCCCCAGCTAAACGCAATCACTATATAAACTAATATATTCTATTAATCCCAGCTAAACGCAATCAATATATAAACTAATATAATCTATTAATCCCCAGCTAAACACAATCACTATATAAACTAATATAATCTATTAATCCCCAGCTAAACACAATCACTATATAAACTAATATAATCTATTAATCCCAGCTAAACACAATCACTATATAAACTAATATAATCTATTAATCCCAGCTAAACGCAGTCACTATATAAACTAATATAATCTATTAATCCCCAGCTAAACGCAATCACTATATAAACTAATATATTCTATTAATCCCAGCTAAACGCAATCAATATATAAACTAATATAATCTATTAATCCCCAGCTAAACACAATCACTATATAAACTAATATAATCTATTAATCCCCAGCTAAACACAATCACTATATAAACTAATATAATCTATTAATCCCAGCTAAACACAATCACTATATAAACTAATATAATCTATTAATCCCAGCTAAACACATCACTATATAAACTAATATAATCTATTAATCCCAGCTAAACGCATCACTATATAAACTAATATAATCTATTAATCCCAGCTAAACACAATCACTATATAAACTAATATAATCTATTAATCCCAGCTAAACACAATCACTATATAAACTAATATAATCTATTAATCCCAGCTAAACGCAGTCACTATATAAACTAATATAATCTATTAATCCCCAGCTAAACGCAATCACTATATAAACTAATATATTCTATTAATCCCAGCTAAACGCAATCACTATATAAACTAATATAATCTATTAATCCCCAGCTAAACACAATCACTATATAAACTAATATAATCTATTAATCCCCAGCTAAACACAATCACTATATAAACTAATATAATCTATTAATCCCCAGCTAAACACAATCACTATATAAACTAATATAATCTATTAATCCCAGCTAAACACAATCACTATATAAACTAATATAATCTATTAATCCCAGCTAAACGCAGTCACTATATAAACTAATATAATCTATTAATCCCCAGCTAAACGCAATCACTATATAAACTAATATAATCTATTAATCCCAGCTAAACGCAATCACTATATAAACTAATATAATCTATTAATCCCCAGCTAAACACAATCACTATATAAACTAATATAATCTATTAATCCCTGCTAAACACAATCACTATATAAACTAATATAATCCATTAATCCCAGCTAAATGCAATCACTAATTGAATTGATTGAACCATTTTTTTTAATGCAGGCTGTGTCAGTCACAGCCAGGGGAGGTGTGGCTAGGGCTGTATAAACAAAAACAAAACTGATTTAACTCCTAAATGGCAGAGAATAAAGCATTGAAACTTCAGAGGCGTGATCTATACACTAAAACTGCTTCATTAAGCTAAAGTTGTTTTGGTGACTATAGTGTTCCTTTAAATAATACAGTACTGTGTTGATGCAGGGTGTTAATGGATTGAAACCGGTATAAGGTTAATACAGCAGGTGTGTATAGCTGGGGCTGCCATTTAATTTACCCCTGACCTGAAACCTCTGGTCTTTTTCCGAGCAACGAACCTGGCAAACATTAAACGCTTGAGAAGAGACACATTCCTTTTAAATGATTCAATGCAGCAAAAGTATGTTAGTGAGATCCTTAAACAAAACAGAAATACTCTGATAAAGACAGAAGGGTCAACATCGGCCCAGTACGTTAGTGACCAAAGTTAAAGGAACAATCCAAGCACCATAACCACTACAGGCCATATTCCATTTTAGAATGGTCTGACATCTTACCTGGGTACACGGCGGCCGGTGCCGCACCTGGTGTTTTAATATGACAGGCGTTGGGTGTGTTCGCCGAGCTGGGCGTGGTGTTAAGTGTTCCTTTATAAAAAGCTGATCAGAGTCGCTATTAAAGAATGGTGAAAATGTATACAGAAATTAACAATGAGATCCATGCTCGTTAGCAACAACACTTTATACTGTCTAATTAAATCTCCAAATAGTTCTATAAAGGATGAACGAAAAATACATTAATTGCTTGTTAGTGAAGGGGTTAAGAGCTAATCTGATCGGATCGCTTTAACTCTAGATTATAACAATGGACACAACAGAGGTGAGTGTGAGGGTAAACAGCTGACACTCAATAGGCACACTCCCAAAACGCCTGATAGCTAATTAAACCAAAATCTGTGTGAAAAGGAAACATATTGAATCAAACACAAGAGGGCGCTTGTTCTCCGATCAAATAGTGAAATTATCAAATGTATAAAAAACTGTATATAATGCTAGTTGATATAAAACTAATTTGTGTAATAAAATATTTCATATAATATAAAAAATAGACGAAGAAAAGTGCACATTGCAAACAAAAACCATCTATCTATACTATTCCAAGACCCGAAAAGAGTCTTAAAGCCAACCACTGCTTGTAGCCTACCAATGTCCTTATAAGGACTACATCGGACCATAGATGACTCAAGACATTAGATTATTACATTGAAAAATATTGCAAAATATGTATAAAAACTTTCTTTAAAAATGGCTTAAAGATGATATATATAAAAACATATATAATAAAGGCACATATCATAAAAAGAAACATTTAAAAAAATGGATGAATATATAAGCACAAAAATTCATATAGATCTATAAAACAGAATATATCAATAAAATTGACAGCAATAAGTTCTATGAAATGATGTGGTGATATAAGAGCCGTTACCTATAATCAATAAAAGACTTTCGTCTTTTAGACCTCATTAGGATGACAAAATATTTGTTTATGTTTTTCATAACAATAACGGATAAGTCCACATCCTTCTTTTAATTTATAGCTATGTATGCATTGTATCCTTTCCACATGTATTCATACATTCTCACGTTCTTTTGTTAATCATCTTCATCTATATATTTCTATAACACATATTCTTTACAACATTAATTTGTGGTTTAAGCCGGAGGTGTTTGTAATTCTGGTGATGTCTAATGTAACAAACATGAAAGTGTAGGTGACTTCTATAATAAAAGAACTCTATGTCACTCTGTAGCAGTGTTTTGGATGTCGATAAAGCTTGTTTACGTTCCACTTGGGCCATTCTATACGGTCACATTGCATGACGCAATTTTGTATTTAAGAAGTTCCAAGTGATGAGAAGTTCAGATTTGTGTTGGCTCCTGAGGAACGCATAGAGCAGCATCTACGTCTTGTACAAAGACCTCTCTCCACCACTCCGTCTGTATCATAAGGTATCCTACAGCCCCTATGAGTTTAGACTACATTGATAGGCTACCAGCCGTGGTTGGCTTGAAGACTCTTTTCAGGTCTTGGAATAGTACAGATAAATGGTTTATGTTTGCACTGTGCACTTTTCTCTGTCTAATTTTTAACATTATATGAAATACACTGTTATTTTATTACACAAACTTGTTTTATTTCAACGAGTATTATATATACACTTTTTTATACATTTGATAATTTCACTTTTTGTTTGGATAACAAATGCCCTCCTGTGTTTAGTTAAATATTTTTTTACCTTTCACACATTTTTTGAGTAAGCACTGGGATTCACTGAGAGTACGTTATTCAAACAGAACCTTTAATCATTCTAACATTCCGTCCAACCATAAATCCAGATAATGCGGTTAGAATACATGTCGCTCTATACTCATATATGATAGTAACATGTAGGTGTACACGGCTATGTTAACTACTCCTTAAGCTTAGCACAGCATACCTGAGCGATACCAGACACTACAAGTATGATAAGCATTCAGTTGCTCTATCCATTCCCAGGGACTCTTCCAGCACAGTACTGAATAATCTATCTTGTGATTTACCCAGAGATTTATTAGGGCACTATCTATCTTAAGAGTCCATTTAGGGATCTGTAGTAGTGGGATACTGGACACTATCCCTTATCTGCCAATGAAGCCTAGAACCTGTTTTCGGGATTATCTACTAAATATCTACTTTAGATTTGATATACCTTACACTATATATTGTTTTTTACTCTTTGATACTGATACCCTGAATCTATCAGGGTATAACTGTGCGCTCAGTTACCTACATTTAGGTGCTGTCAGAGTCTATCATAATAGGGGGTTATCCACTGTCCGTTTTCCCGATCAGGATTCTATTTTATCTGGGGGTGGACTTCCCAGATACTCTCAGACCAGCCAGACACCTATTTGATCCTGCTGTACTTGGAGCCACACACACAGATTTACATTACTTTGAGCGTGACTAGTTCTAAGATAGACCCATTCTGTATAACTAGGGTTACCTTATTGGATCTACCTATGTATATACTGAATATCTCCCCTCGGATACTGTTTCCATTGTATCAGTATCACTATCTGGCTATTTTGTAATTAGTACACTTTGTACACATTAGCTCCAGCAGTTGGTCCTATTTTGAAACTTACTACTTTTTTTCATTTTTATTATTTTTTCACTTTTTTGGGATATTTACATGTGTTTATCCAGTATTGGACAATAACATTTTTTTTTCTATGCATATGTATATTAGGCACCTTTACTCAGTAATTTCCATTAGGGTAATAGGACTGGAATCGGGTGGGCCTTTTTGCAGACCAGTTTCAAGCCCTCTCTATTACACGGCTATGTGAGTTCATGTGAAGGTAAATACGGGTATGTGAATGTTTGCAGAATCGCCAGAAGTCAGTAAATTAGACTCTTATTATTCATTAAAACATAACGTAGCAGGTAATGTTTAGCCGTGCTAGAATTTCTCTGACAATACAACACAATGAAGATGCTTCAAGAAGCTCTAACGTTAGCATTAGGAACGGCCTTCATAGCTGTCAGGATAATTCACTGTCTAGTGCAACGTTTATCAAAGATATTATAAGATCCTGTGGCGGGACGTTACACTGTGTCATATGATCTCCAGGACGTACCATAATATACAGGGTCTGCGAGAGCATCATCAAGTCAGCAGCGATATACCCACCAGAACCCTGCCCACATGATGCTAGTCCTGTCACACTGCATCCTGTATGTACATCATCCGGAATTCCGGATGCTGTGATAGGACAGATATAAAAATTATTCAAATAATGAGTGCATCCTATAATGCTCAGCACATGTCAGACTGTTTTCATCCCTCAAAGACTCTGAACCCAAACTCAAAAGCTGGTATTCTCCTGGTTATGTTTTCCAGGCTTGTGGTCCAACCCTTCAGAATGTCTGTGGAACCAATATCTATGTATATGGACGATGTTACCAGTTAAACAGCCGTCTGGAAGTCAAAGAAACTCTGCCACCAAAACTACCAGGTATATCATACAATAACCCTTCATCCTGCCCCAAAACTACCAGGTATCTCCTACAATCCCCCCTACATCCTGCCTCAGAACTACCAGGTATCTCCTACAATACTCCTACATCCTGCCCCAAAACTACCAGGTATCTCCTACAATACTCCTACATCCTGCCCAAAACTACCAGGTATCTCCTACAATACTCCTACATCCTGCCCCAAAACTACCAGGTATCTCCTACAATACTCCTACATCCTGCCTCAAAACTACCAGGTATCTCCTACAATACTCCTACCTCAAAACTACCAGGTATCTCATACAATCCCCCTACATCCTGCCTCAAAACTACCAGGTATCTCCTACAATACCCCTACATCCTGCCTCAAAACTACCAGGTATCTCATACAATCCCAACTACATCCTGCCCCAAAACTACCAGGTATCTCATACAATTCCCCTACATCCTGCCCCAAAACTACCAGGTATCTGATACAAATTTCACAAGATTCCCCATGCCTTTAGAGCTCGCACCCCCTAAAAACATTGGTGATCCACCACCATGCTTCACAGTGGGGATGGTGTCCTTGTGGACTCCTTTCCAAATATAGCGCTTATTGTTGTGACCATAAAGCTTGGTCCCGTCACTCCAATCAGAATTTAGATTTTTGGATCCTGACACAGTGTGACTTGGACATAAAAGGAAACTTGGGGGGGGCGGGGCCTGACGTGCTCTGTCTGAGCTCCCGCTTCAGGGCCTGAAAAACTACCAGGTATCTCCTACAATACTCCTACATCCTGCCTCAAAAATACCAGGTATCTCCTACAATATTCCTACATCCTGCCCCAAAACTACCAGGCATCTCCTACATCCTGCCACAAAACTACTAGGTATTTGACACAATCCCCCTACATCCTGCCCCAAAACCACCAGGTATCTGATACAATCCCCTTACATCCTGCCCCAAAACTTTCAGGTATCTCATACAATCCCAACTACATCCTGCCCCAAAACTACCATATATCTGATACAATCCTCCTATATCCTGCCCCAAAACTACCAGGTATCTCATACAATCCCCCTACATCCTGCCCCGAAACTACCAAGTATCTCATACAATCCCCCTGCATCCAGCCCCCAAACTACTAGGTATTTGATACAATCCCCCTACATTCTGCCCCAAAACTACCAGGTATCTCATACAATCCCCCTACATCTTGCCCCAAAACTACCAGGTATCTCATACAATCCCCCTACATCCTGCCCTAAAACTACCAGGTATTTCATACAATCCCCCTACATCCTGCCTCAAAACTACCAGGTATCTCCTACAGTACTCTTACATCCTGCCTAAAAACTACCAGGTATCTCCTACAATACTCCTACATCCTGCCCCAAAACTACAAGGTATCTGATACAATCCCCCTACAACCAGCCACCAAGGTATCTCCTACTATACTCCTACATACTGCCCCAAAACTACCAGGTATCTGATACAATCTCCTACATCTTGCTCCAAAACTACCAGGTATCTCATACAATCTCTCTAAACCCTGCCCCAAAACTACCAGGTATCCCCCTACATCCTGCCTCAAAACTCCCAGGTATCTCCTACAATACTCCTACATCCTGCCTCCAAACTCCCAGGTATCTCCTACAGTACTCTTACATCCTGCCTAAAAACTACCAGGTATCTCCTACAATACTCCTACATCCTGCCTCAAAACTACCAGGTATCTCCTACAATACTCCTACATCTTGCCTCAAAACTACCAGGTATCTCCTACAATACTCCTACATCTTGCCTCAAAACTACCAGGTATCTCCTACAGTACTCCTACATCCTGCCTCAAAACTACCAGGTATCTCCTACAATATTCCTACATCCTGCCCCAAAACTACAAGGTATCTCATACAATACTCCTACATCCTGCCCCAAAACTACCATGTATCTCCTACAATACTCCTACATCTTGCCTCAAAACTACCAGGTATCTCCTACAGTACTCCTACATCCTGCCACCAAAACTACCAGGTATCTCATACAATTCCCCTACATCCTGCCCCAAAACTACCAGGTATCTCATACAATACTCCTACATCCTGCCCCAAAACTACCATGTATCTCCTACAATACTCCTACATCTTGCCTCAAAACTACCAGGTATCTCCTACAGTACTCCTACATCCTGCCACCAAAACTACCAGGTATCTCATACAATTCCCCTACATCCTGCCCCAAAACTACCAGGTATCTCATACAATACTCCTACATCCTGCCTCAAAACTACCAGGTATCTCCTACAATACTCCTACATCTTGCCTCAAAACTACCATGTATCTCCTACAATACTCCTACATCTTGCCTCAAAACTACCAGGTATCTCCTACAGTACTCCTACATCCTGCCTCAAAACTACCAGGTATCTCCTACAATATTCCTACATCCTGCCCCAAAACTACAAGGTATCTCATACAATACTCCTACATCCTGCCCCAAAACTACCATGTATCTCCTACAATACTCCTACATCTTGCCTCAAAACTACCAGGTATCTCCTACAGTACTCCTACATCCTGCCACCAAAACTACCAGGAATCTCATACAATCCCCCTACATCCTGCCCCAAAACTACCAGGTATCTCATACAATACTCCTACATCCTGCCCCAAAACTACCAGGTATCTGATATAAATTTCACAAGATTCCCCATACCTTTAGAGCTCACACCCCCTAAAAACATTGGTGAGCCACCACCATGCTTAACAGTGGGGATGGTGTCCTTGTGGAGTCCTTTTTTTAAATATAGCGCTTATTGTTGTCACCATAAAGCTTGGTCCCGTCACTCCAATCAGAATTTAGATTTTTGGATCCGGACACAGTGTGACTTGGACATAAAAGGAAACTTGGGGGGGGGCGGGGCCTGACGTGCTCTGTCTGAGCTCCTGCTTCAGGGCCTGAAAATCAGAGCCAACTAGGAGCCAAAAGCAACCATAGTCCCTTACTGGTGCCCGTGGCGACCTGCAACTGCTGGGGTACACGGAGATACCTCTCACGACCCTGACTGGCATCCAAAGTAACCTGACGAGGCCGGAAGCTTGCTGTAGCTTGAGCCAGGAAGGGATTTATATGTTAAAATTACACTGCATATGTGGCGAAACCAACCTCGCCACTGTGAACTGGAGAAGCCTGGTTGCTCGCCTGCTCCCTTTGGACTATGGCCCTGCAGGTTAAACCGTTTATTTCCCCTGCAGAAAGGCTTATTTGTGTGATCTGAGTGCCATTCATCTATAGTGTGCACTCAGATCCCAGCTATCTGGGGATATGTGAAATGTCTGTGTGTTATGTGTAAATGTGACTTTATGTATTTTAAAGTGTTTTGTGTCTTTTTGCAACCATGTGCTTAATGGAGTCTTGTGTCTATCCTGGGAGATAATTGAATTACTCTCCAGGATAGAAGACTCTGAAACTGGTTTGGGCCAGAAAGCCATGCTTCATTTAGTCACAAAGGACTTTCCCTTAACTTTTGAACCCCTGGTCTGATTCGTGCCATTTTTAATATGTTGTTCCCCTGAATGGATTGATTATGAAAATGTATGTTTTATGTTTGTGACATGTATATTTTAGAAGTTATAAATATTGTGTAAAAACTGTATTCCTCTGCCGGTGATAATGAGATTACCCATTGTGTTCAGTAATCATATCATCTGCAGAGGGGAGGATTTTGTGTGGGAGTGTCTGGGTGTATTGTACGGATTGATTGGTTGTTTTGTAACGCCCTGTGGGCTGTACTATGTTTGTGGATTGGGAATAAAAGAGACTGTATGTGACAGTACAGGGAGTTCCTGTTTTAACCCTCAAAGTGAAGTGTCGTCTCATTATTGGGGGAAGGATTCATTGTATGCTGTTTCAGTTTGACTGCTAGGAGAGTAAACCTATTCGTATGGTTCCTATTCAACTGTCTACAGCATTCCTTATGCTTGAGAGAAGGTATACGCTTCTCTGGTTCGGTGATTGTGGCGTCTGCTGCAGTGCTTGGAGTCCTCAGGAAGCGCTAGGAGCATCTTTAACGGAGGTACCCAGTCGGGGTGCCAGGCGATCCGTTACAGCATACTCAAATGTTTACGCTAATAGAGAACCTAATTTGTTGCAATTTTGTTATCTCTAGCTAAAAAACTGTGCCTGACATTCGATTACCTCAACCTGTAGTGCAATTGTTCATTAACTTACCCTGATGTCGCTGTTGTGGCACACCAAGGCTTATTGTTACTTTTGTGCACACCAAAAATGAAGAATTTAAAAACAATTTTAAAAAGGGAACTTGGAAGTGGAGAAAGGTAGTTCCAAGTAAATCTGTTATGGCCCTCCCAAACTCAAACCTATCCCCATATTACTCCACTCTCAGGAGGCTACTGTGTCACCCACACACCCCAATAGCAAATCTGGAACCCTGTGTCTCCAACCCAGGATAGTTTTCAGCATATTTCTCCCCCTTCAGAAGGAGACCAATACAGAAGACCCCAGACGAGTTGACTCCGAAGCTAGTCACTACATTCAGCCCACCAAGGCCCTCACAAAATCAGTACTCCAAACAAATTGCCCATGCAAGAGCATTACTCACCCAGTCGACCTCTGCATCTACTGAGGCATATACCTGCCACTGGTGATGTGTGCCCACTGTCCTGTTTCCTTGAATCTCTTTCAGCCGTTCGTGGGAAGGCAGGGTGGCTGGGCCCCCTCAGGGTTAGGGATCGGTTGTCTCCTCTCCCTGTAATAAGTACTGGTGCTGGAGAGTGAGACTGACTGTCTCCCCTGCCTGGAACATATTCTGCTGCTGGGGACTGAGACCGGCGGTCTCCACTCCCTGCAACTTTCACTGCTGCTGGGGAGGAAGGACAATACACTTCTCTCCTTGTAACCCGCACTGCCGCTGGGGAGTGAGGCAGTTTGTGAGAGTGAAACTGACTGTCTCCCCTCCCTGGAACATATTCTGCTGCTGGGGATGGAGGATGATACTCTCCTCTCCCTGGAATGCACATTGATGCTGGGGAGAGAGACCGACTGCCTCTATTCCCAGTAACTCAATCAGCTGCTGAGGAGGGAAGCCGAAAACCTCTACCTCTGCTCCCTGGGTTTCCATTCCAGGATGTTGGGGATCTGGAATGGCTGCCCATTATACCTGCGTGGCGGCCACCTGGATACGACCACGGGATTGCCACCAAGGATGTCTTTTTCCCTCTCAGGAACTCGTCTACAGTAAATCCAATAGTATTAGTAAGGAGAGTAGAATTCCCCAAGTAGTATAAATCCAGAGCAGGTATAGCTTTCCCCCACAGACATCAGTCGAGACTGAGAGTGAACTGACTTTATTAGGGGACCCCTACAGGGTATTTTCTCCTAAGATCCTCTCTGCCTGAGAGATAATTGCGTGAGAAAAACCTAAAAAACAAACAAAAAAAACTCAATTATCTCTCAGGTACAGCACCCCAAAACACCCCAAAACAGATATAATACAACCATGTACCCCCTCAAGTCATATATCCCCAAATCGCCTGGATCTGAGCCCACAACATATCCAAAAAGTGCTCAGATCCAACAAACACAGCCGAATCATCACCTGGGCAAAGTTTTGACCGACCGCACATGAGGCGCCTGCCCAAAATAGTTCCAGGAGAAAAGTAGTGGCGGTCGGTCTCTTTCGGGAGTACAAAAATGAATAAAATACCGAACTTAGGCTTTAGTTGGGATGCAGATACTGTTCACCTAATCCATATGAACGATTCCACCAAACAGTGCTCTTCCAGGATGTAAATAAACTAACGCAGGCAGGGATGGAAGGTCAGCGGTGTTCGCGAGGTCAAGTGTCCAAGTTTAGTTCCAAACACCGCTGCCTGCGTTCGTGTGAACAAGATGGCTGCCACCACATGTTCATGCATACGAACGGCGGCCACCCAGCCGACCACTTAGAACACTGAGGTGTGAACCGTTATTGAGGTGTTAACAGTGGTGAACAAGGTTAATAAGCATACGGGTGGTCTGGGTATTTCGTGGTTTTGTTCTGTTACCGAACAAAACAGGGAGAAAAGTATGTGAACACAGTATTTACCGAACAAAACAGGGAATAGTAGGGGAACACAGTATTCCAGTGACAGGGTCTCTGGAACCTGCTGCTGTAACGCGTTGAACTGTCGCCTTGAATCCTGTTCAAGCACAAACTCCATAAGGGACAGGTAGAACAAATCGGGTTTCAGGCTTGTCGCTTAAGCGAGATCCAGGACTTCTCACCTAAGTGCCTGAATGTTCCAGAATCAGAGTACCACAATACTTCCAAACTCACTGAGGGCCTTTACCACCCTGGACCAAACATCAGTCGACACTTGGTGAGGGTTAAAACAATAACTAACTTTAATAGACATAGCACACATATTTTAAACACCCAACAGCCTCATTTACTTATAATAGGGTACATAGAGCACTATAGTACAAGGAAGGATGGGGTCAGACAATAGCAAGGGCTGATGGGAGATTGAGGAGGGACAAAGCAGCCAGTTTAAACTGGTCTGACAGTGTCCCTGGGACAACGCCCTAGGACAGGGAAACACTAGGACAGGAAAAAGGGGGAGGGGAAACGGCACAGACAAGCAATACATTCAACATACTCCTCCTCTGTGTCTGAGAGATAATTGAGTCAGGAACTGTACAAACTCAATTATCTCCAGGTACAGAAAAACACACAATTTGCAAACCCCCCAAAAGTACCTCCAAGATTAATGGAAACCCCACAAGAGTCACATCCTTGGATAGCCCTGATCTGGATGACCAACATATCCAAAAATCACCCAGATCAGTTTAGTGGTTTGGTTTTTCCAAGGAAGTCACTTTTTAACATGTCTTTTTGCAGGGCCCATAGTCTTTGGGCAGGAGGCTAGCCAGCTGGCCCCTCCAGGAACATGTGGCAGAGGCATTTCTGCCACAATCACTAGCCTTCAATTAAAGACATTTTTTGCATGAACAGTCAGATTTTCAAAATCAATCTAAAAATTTCTCAATTTATGCCAGGGTATGCCAACTTTTGAGCACCACTGTATAATATATGATATTTCCATTTATCGCGTATAACGCTCACACTCGCTCCCCGCTGTCTCCTTACAGAATGTAACGTGTTCAGCCTGGACATTGCTTTACTCATCGATGGATCTGGAAGTATCCATCCAAGCGATTTCACATTAATGTTAAACTTTGTATCCTCCGTCATGGATGCCTTTAAGGAGTCGGATACACAGGTAAGACGTCATTCCTCATTGCATCGTTGGTTTTATTTGTTAGTGTTGGTCAGTGCAGACTCCCTGCAAGAGATAACACAAGATAAACATTAATTCTACTTGGCAAGGCTTTAATGGGATTTGGCTGTCTGGGATACATGTCATTAACCTGGGCAAAGTATGGTCTTTTGAAAGAGCGTAACAATTCATCCATACATTATTCTTGCAAATGTATGAATTGGGAGAAAAAACATGTTTTGGCTTAGACTGACAGAGAGCAGAAATAATCCAAGCATAGAAAGTGGTTACTATGGATAATCTCTATCCAGTGCTGCTAGCACTGGCTAGGTAGTATAGGAAAGTGCCCCCAAACAGGGCAAATCACAGAAGAATGCCTGAGGAACACATGTGGACTGAGGTGGGTGTTACATGAAGCTCAGGCGGTGCAGGAATGGAGGTGAGAAGATATTTTGCATTTAATACATCATGTATCTCTGTGACATACTATGAATTCTGTATTTGCAGATGATTTAAGGTAAATTACACATTTGATTGTAAGCTCCGTGACAAAGAGATAAGGCCAATTATTAACTGGTTGAGGAAATATAAAACGAATTTCACTAAGTGGATTCATACTTCCGTTTTGATGTTCTAGAAATCTAGATATTCTCACTCCTTTCAGATGACAAACAGAACAATGTTTACCAGTAAGAACTCCATTAAAATCAGATCTATAAAGATTGATCGTTCTGTAAGCTTTTCTTTGCTCACAGAGAAGTCAAGAACAAATCTGAATTAAAAAGAGCTGCAGAAAGCTGGGATCAGAACCAGTATTGAATTTTACTGAATTTGAGTGAGGAAAAAGGAAGACGGCTGAATTGCCATTCTGGTCCCTGCCTGTGAAGAGGAGCGCAGCAGGAGGGGTCGATCCCTGCCTGGAAGGCGCAGCGCAAGAGGAGGGGTGCATCGCTGCCTTGAAGGAGAAGGGGTCGATCCCTGCCTGGAAGGAGGAGCGCAGGAAGAGGGGGTCGATGCCTGCCTGGAAGGAGGAGCGCAGCAGGAGGGGGTCGATCCCTGCCTGGAAGGAGCAGTGCAGGAGGAGGGGGTCGATGCCTGCCTGGAAGGAGGAGCGCAGGAGGAGGGGGTCGATGCCTGCCTGGAAGGAGGAGCGCAGCAGGAGGAGGGGTTGATCCCTGCCTGGAAGGAGCAGCGCAGGAGGAGGGGTCGATCCCTGTCTGGAAGGAGGAGTGCAGAAGGAGGGGGTCGATCCCTGCCTGGAAGGAGCAGCGCAGGAGGAGGGGTCGATCCCTGTCTGGAAGGAGGAGTGCAGAAGGAGGGGGTCGATTCCTGCCTGGAAGGAGCAGCGCAAGAGGAGTGGTCCATCGCTGCCTGGAAGGAGAAGGGGTCGATCCCTGCCTGGAAGGAGGAGCACAGCAGGAGGGGGTCGATCCCTGCCTGGAAGGAGCAGTGCAGGAGGAGGGGGTCGATCCCTGCCTGGAAGGAGCAGTGCAGGAGGAGGGGGTCGATGCCTGCCTGGAAGGAGCAGTGCAGGAGGAGAGGTCAATCCCTGCCTGGAAGGAGCAGCGCAGGAGGAGGGGTCAATTCCTGCCTGGAAGGAGGAGTGCAGAAGGAGGGGGTCGATCCCTGCCTGGAAGGAGGAGTGCAGGAGGAGGGGTCGATTCCTGCCTGGAAGGAGCAGCGCAAGAGGAGGGGTCCATCACTGCCTGGAAGGAGAAGGGGTCGATCCCTGCCTGGAAGGAGGAGCGCAGGAGGAGGGGGTCGATGCCTGCCTGGAAGGAGGAGCGCAGCAGGAGGGGTTGATCTCTGCCTGGAAGGAGCAGCGCAGGAGGAGGGGTCGATCCCTGTCTGGAAGGAGGAGTGCAGAAGGAGGGGGTCGATCCCTGCCTGGAAGGAGCAGCGCAGGAGGAGGGGTCGATCCCTGTCTGGAAGGAGGAGTGCAGAAGGAGGGGGTCGATTCCTGCCTGGAAGGAGCAGCGCAAGAGGAGTGGTCCATCGCTGCCTGGAAGGAGAAGGGGTCGATCCCTGCCTGGAAGGAGGAGCACAGCAGGAGGGGGTCGATCCCTGCCTGGAAGGAGCAGTGCAGGAGGAGGGGGTCGATCCCTGCCTGGAAGGAGCAGTGCAGGAGGAGGGGGTCGATGCCTGCCTGGAAGGAGCAGTGCAGGAGGAGAGGTCAATCCCTGCCTGGAAGGAGCAGCGCAGGAGGAGGGGTCAATTCCTGCCTGGAAGGAGGAGTGCAGAAGGAGGGGGTCGATCCCTGCCTGGAAGGAGGAGTGCAGGAGGAGGGGTCGATTCCTGCCTGGAAGGAGCAGCGCAAGAGGAGGGGTCCATCACTGCCTGGAAGGAGAAGGGGTCGATCCCTGCCTGGAAGGAGGAGCGCAGGAGGAGGGGTCGATCCCTGCCTGGAAGGAGGAGCGCAGGAGGAGGGGTCGATCCCTGCCTGGAAGGAGGAGCGCAGGAGGAGGGGTCGATCCCTGCCTGGAAGGAGGAGCGCAGGAGGAGGGGTCAATCCCTGCCTGGAACGAGCAGCGCAGGAAGAGGGGTCCATCGCTGCCTGGAAGGAGAAGTGTAGCAGGAGGGGTCAATAGCTAAGCCCCTATAAAGTTGTAATTAAAATTATTAAACCCTCATTGAAAATCAGTTTTTTTGTGAAAATGTACAGACTTTCAGCTGTTTGCAATGAACAAATCAAACAAAAGGATTGAACCAAATTCAAATGAGAATGCAATTTATAATGACTTCTCCAGTCTCAAAATGATTTAACCCCTTCACGGCAAACATCTTTAGTACATAGTAGATCACCCTTTTGCTGTTTATGACCTTCTGCCAACGAGATCCATAGCCAGACACCAGGTCCTGGCAGTGTTCTTGTCATGGGCGTCCGCAGGAATTTTTCCAGGGGGGGGGCATAATTGTAATGACATCCATGCTTGGTACCTTTTTGACAGTGTCATGAAGGGGAGGAGGATAGTCATTATCCCATAAAGCCAGGGTGAATAGCGTTTTTACAACTATGGTGTCAGCAATATATCTTTGCATTCCTGACACTATAGTGTTCCTTTAAGCAAATTAAAGGAACATTCTGGTCACCATAACAACTTCATCTAAAATGCTATGATGCCAGGAAGCCCCTGGGCGCTCTCTTTCCTTTAAGGGGTTCTCCCACTTTACCTTTGTGCTCCTTCTGTCCCTTCCTGCTCCTTGCTGACCCTTTCTGCTCCCTGCTGACCCTTCCTGCTCCTTACTGACCCTTCCTGTAGGCTGTCTCCCTCATCCCTCACTTACCTGATCTATAGGTAGTCTCCCCCCCCTCACTTCCCTGATCTGTAGGCTGCCCCTAATGCCTCACTTCCCTGATCTATAGGCTCTCTCTCACCCTCCCCCTTCCCTCACTTCCCTGATCTATAGGCTCTCTCCCCCCCTCCCTCACTTCCCTGATCTATAGTCTCTGCCCCCCTCCCTCACTTCCCTGATATATAGGCTCTCTCTTCCCTGGCTCCCCCCCCATTCCAGTTCCCTCACTTCCCTCATCTATAGGCTCTCTCTTACCTCCCCTTCCCTCACCAACCTGATCTGTAGGGGGGGGCATCCCATTTGCACAACAGCATGTGAAGTTGATTGTCACTCAGTGTTGCTTCCTAAGTGGACAGTTTGATTTCACAGACGTGTGATTGACTTGGAGTTACATTGTGTTGTTTAAGTGTTCCCTTTATTTTTTTTGAGCAGTGTATAGCACACATATAGTCTATATAACACACATAATGTATATAGAACACACATAGAATATTATAATATATATATAGTGTATATAACACATATATAGGATATATAACACACATAGAATATATATAACACACATATAGGATATATAACACACATAGAATATATATAACAAACATAGAATATATATAACACACATATAGGATAGATAACACACATAGAATATATATAACACACATATAGGATATATAACACACATATAGTCTATATAACACACAGAATATATATAACACACATATAGGATAGATAACACACATATAGTCTATATAACACACAGAATATATATAACACACATATAGGATAGATAACACATATATAATATTATAATATACATATAGGGTATATAACACACATATGGTATATATAAAATACACATTACATCTCACCCTCTCTTTCTCCTTGCAGTTTGCTCTGATGCAATACTCTAATCGATTTCAAAAACACTTTGATTTCAATACATTTTCTGCTACGAGAAATCGCAGAAGTCTGACAGGAAACATCAAACAGCTAGCAGGCCAGACATATACCTCCTCTGCCATCGAGAAAGTGCTGTAAGTAATATATGGTATGTGGTATGGTAAGAGGCATATAAACCTTTCTAGAGACGTTTGGTTATTTCCACTTCATTGATCCCTTAGTGTCTGTCACTCAGTGAGAAATATTGGTGGTAAAACTCTTTCAGACATGGTGGGATCTTGGTGAAATGGTTTGTCTGTAGTTGGTGATTACACACAGATTGAGACATATGGGTTATAAATTAAGGTGAGGCCTGAGTGGGTGGGTGAAAGGGCAGGGGGGCACACAGGTGTAAAAAGTTATGAGTGGATGAAGAGTAAAGTTTAAAACACTCTGCACATATACCATCCAACATGTGTGAGCCACATAGGAGCAAGGATGATGGATTCCCTAAACCGTGGGTGGGAAACCTAAAAAACGAGGTAGTTCATCATAATGTGAGTGCACGTCAGGCTGACAAACCACTATGGCCAGCCCCACTCAGGGTAGCCAAACACAGAACCCTACCAAATGACTTACCATCGGCTCAGTGCCCACAGATTACCATACGCAGTGCAACAGTGTCTAATGATTGGTGAACATAGAAGAAAATGGGAAGCACGGGAGCATCATGGAATAAATTGGCCTATTGTCACAAGGTTTACCTGCAACACATATTGAATGGAATTTTCTATCCTTTATATAGGTTTTTATGGAACTAAATGTGATCCGTTTCGCCTAGCTTTTCCTATAGATTATGTTAGTTTAGTGGATATGGTATAATACAATAACCATCGAGCATTAAATTACTGAACAATTTATTTAACTTCTCAGAATTAAAGAGTTAAAGGGCTAAAAGCAGTATTACACAGTTAATTGGTTTACCTATGGAAATCTAAAATGATATCTGACATTGCTCATAACGATAAATGCAACGTTTTCTATTCCTCCGCTAGGAATGAACTCTTTATCCCGGAAAGTGGTTCTCGTGATGGGGCGAAGAAGATTCTCATCGTGATTACAGATGGAGAGACAGTTGGAGAGAACCCTAGATATCCAGAGGTTATTGGTAAAGCAGAAAGAATGGGGATACGGCGTTTTGTTATTGGGGTGAGTCACTAATATTAATGGACTATATTGCAGTTTTGGCCATATGGTCACCTCAGCATCCTTAGTTCTAAGGTTCTATATCAATCTTTAAACAATGTACATATCTTAAACCGTAGGTGGGAGATGCATTCAAAAAAGCAGCCGCTTACCAAGAACTGGTGGCCATTGCATCGGACAAAACCGACGACCATATTATGAGAGTTAATGACTTCTCTGCGCTCATCAATTTAAAGAAAGATCTGGAGAATAAAATTTTTGCTATTGAAGGTCCTAAAAATCTATATCTTCGATCCAATAATATCACTTTAAAAAATAAAACTACTCCTGTCTAATAATACCCTTTCTATCGAATAATACTGCTTCTATCCAGTAATATTGCTTCTAAAAAAATAATATTACTCTTGTTTAAAAATACTATTGCAAACCAGTAGTACCACTTCTATCTAATAATTAATACTTTTATCGAATAATACTGCTTCTACCTAATACTACTTCTATCTAATAAATAATACTACTATCTAATAGTAGTACTTCTAATAATACTGCTTCTATCTAATAATACCCCTTTTATCTTATAATACTACTTCTATCTAATTCTACTTCTATCTAATAACACCGCTTCTACCTAATAATACTGCTTTTATCTAATAATACTGTATAATATAATAATATCACTTCAATTTATTAATACCGCTCCCATCTAATAATTCTGATTCTATCTAATACCGCTTCTATCTAATACCGCTTCCATCTAATTATACCGCTTCCATCTAATAATAGTACTTTCTTTCCAAGAATTTTGCTTTTATCTAGTAATACCACATGTATGTAACATACTTTTTCTACCTGTAAAGTTAATGCATTTCTCTCAGATAACACTGCGTTTTCGCTAATACTTTTATTGTTTGTAATAATACAGTTTCATCTATTAGAACCTGCAGGTTTATTCAGAACATTGAAAATATAAAGTGGATTTAAAATAATAAGTTCAAGTACCGAAACTTGAGAAATTCTGCTGTTACCTCTAATAATACTACCTCTCTCTCTTTCTAATAATACTGCCTCTCTCTTTCTAATAATGCTACCTCTCTCTTTCTAATAATACTGCCTCTCTCTCTTTCTAATACTACCTCTCTCTCTTTCTAATAATACTACCTCTCTCTTTCTAATAATGCTACCTCTCTCTTTCTAATAATACTGCCTCTCTCTCTTTCTAATACTACCTCTCTCTCTTTCTAATAATAATACCTCTCTCTTTCTAATAATACTACCTCTCTCTCTTTCTAATAATACTGCCTCTCTGTCTTTCTAATAATACTGCCTCTCTCTTTCTAATAATACTGCCTCTCTGTCTTTCTAATAATACTGCCTCTCTCTCTTTCTAATAATACTACCTCTCTCTATTTCTAATAATACTACCTCTCTCTCTTTCTAATACTACCTCTCTCTCTTTCTAATAATACTGCCTCTCTCTCTTTCTAATAATACTGCCTCTCTCTTTCTAATAATACTGTCTCTCTCTTTCTAATAATACTGCCTCTCTCTATTTCTAATAATACTGCCTTTCTCTTTCTAAGAACACTGCCTCTCTCTATTTCTAATACTACCTCTCTGTCTTTCTAATAATACTGCCTCTCTCTCTTTCTAATAATACTACCTCTCTCTCTTTCTAATAATACTGCCTCTCTCTCTTTCTAATACTACCTCTCTCTCTTTCTAATACTACCTCTCTCTCTTTCTAATAATACTGCCTCTCTCTCTTTCTAATAATACTGCCTCTCTCTTTCTAATAATACTGTCTCTCTCTTTCTAATAATACTACCTCTCTCTCTTTCTAATAATACTTCCTCTCTCTCTTTCTAATAATACCACCTCTCTCTTTCTAATAATATTGCCTCTCTGTCTTTCTAATAATACTACCTCTCTCTCTTTCTA